>JARACY010001596.1:0-55243 GCA_029255725.1 Scrobipalpa atriplicella | reverse complement strand
CTGCAGTGGTTTCATTGAATGCAGGTCCTACAGAGCTGCCTTGTTTATGTACTATAACATAACAAGAAAACTGAATTGTTGATGATAATAATGAAATCTAATGAATGACGAGAATTTTTATAGTGCGATATATATGATGTGCGTTTGATGCGATTGCGAGCGCGAGAGTGGCGGTGCAACTGCAGCAGCGGGCGGGGGCGGGGGTGAGGGGCGCGGGCGGTGCATCGCTGCAGGCGGGAGGCGCGGCGCTTCACCTGGCGAGTGCGGCTGGTCTTGAAGCAGGCTGTGCGTGGAACGAGCCTAACGGCGTGAATCGGATAGGTGTGCTGTTTAAAAAATGGTATAAAATGACATTCACAACAAAGAGGATATAAATTAAATTTTTTCAAGAGTTGGTTCCTATTCTGTACCAATGAGGAATCATTTTCATACAAAACATCACAAAACTTTTTACTATGGAGTTTCTACAGACTATACTGATAAGTTTTTATACTGGATGAAAAGTATTTTTACCGCATTTTCAAATCAAAATTCGATTATTAAGTATTAAACTTAAATTCGTTACGATTTCATGCGAAATTATAAATGCAATGCGAGTGAGCGCAGGAAAATGAGACTAAAAACAATAAGCTTCTACAAAGAAAGAGTAGGTTAATGCTATTATTAGGTACTGGTAGCTCACTAAAGTATTATGTTTAAAATCATTATCTGAAAAGCGTCTAGGGGACTTCTTATACGTAATAGAACCCAACATTTTGTTTTTTTAAAGTTTTGTCTGTCTGTCTGTCTGTTGTACGCTTTTCACGCGAAAACCATTTGAAGTATTTAAATAAAACTTTTTGCATTCGACAGTCCTTATGCCTCTTTAACATAATTTTGTACAATAATCACGCCTTGACCCCAAGGAACTGGGCAGACAACAAGTAAAGTTTGTATGGAGAAGTAAGTTTTCTTGCTGTTATCACCTCGAAAGTTGCTGTAAATATAGTAGATACTAAAATATAATGAGCAGATACAATTAATCACGCCTTGACCTCCAAGGGACTAGGCAGGCATCAAGTGAAGTTTGTAAGGAGAAGTAAGTTTTCTTGCTGCTATCACCACGAAACTTGCTGTAAATATACTAGGTACTAAAATTATAATAAAAAGGTACAATTAATCACGCCTTGACTGCAAGGGACTAGACAGATGACAAGTGAAGTTTGTGTGGAGAAATAAGTTTTCTTGCTGCCATCAGCACGAAACACATTAAACTCAATAGTAATTACAAGCATAATATATTCATGCCTCTACCCTTACGGGGTAGGCAGAGCATCAACGGGTTACTAGAAACCGTTCCCGCCAAGTCAAACAATTTTTGAGGGTGATATTCAAAAACGAAATCTTAAGACGTGTTTCAGCATTTTTGACAGACGTTAAGCGGATGACGTCGGGGGCGGACTGGGGGTACAAGGTTAGAATGGGCAACGTACAAAATGTATACGGTCATCAACTAGCTGGGTGGGTCAATCTAACTTGACCCACCTTATACTTACATTTTGTACGTAGACCAGTCTTACCTTGCACCCCCCCGTCCGCGGGCGGCTGTCCGTTTAAAGAATCTCATGTTTCAAAGAGACGCAAACGACAAAAGGGATGCAAGGAACGCGAGAAACGCGAGGGACAAAGGGGAAGAGAGAAAAACGAGGGACTCCTTAAGAAACGCAAGAGCCCGAGTAGATAATAGCGAAACCGGATTTAAGAAAGTAGTACTTACCTATGTAAAACCTAAAACTAGGCGCGACCGAAGTCGCGGGCAACAGCTAGTTCACCATAGAATTATGTCTATATGTAATTTATATATTATCAGAGAAATAACGCAAAATCTGTCGTGCGGTAGGTAATTCAGCCCATGAATGGAAGTAAAAAAAATTAAATAGCTATAACTTTTTTAGAAACAAGATTTTCGATTAAAAGACATGATTTGACGTAGTTTTTTCTAACACCGAGTTGGAAATACTATAGCGGCGACTAAAAGAGTCCCGCTTAAATTTGTAGTTTTAGAGACGATATCTTTTGATTAAGGTGATCTTAATTTCTGGAATAGCACTTGGTTAACTTACCGTTTAATACAAATTTTAACTTGGTGATTTTAATCTTAGACATTTAGACATTTTAAACGATGTGTTTCTAGTATTGAGCCCAATATGAGGCAAAATTCAGTATTTTTTTAAACCACCACAAATTACGTTCTAAACGAAGAGTTTTGAAATAAACTTCCTACGAACGTTATCTGACTGACTTGAATTTGTTATTGGCGACGGATTTCGGATAAAATAAATGTTTCTTAGTAATTTGCAAGAATCCCTTTGAAGTGAAGAGGCTGAAATGGAACCCCTCGAGTTGTCGGGCTCTGTTCGGGTTTTGAGTTCGTGTTTCATTATACATACATACATACATAAATCACACCTTTATCCCTAATGGGGTAGGCAGAGCGTTAACGACCCAAACAAAGGTCATTACGCCACGTCTGACAAGTTTTGAAAGTTGTTTAAGATAGATCTGTATATTGCTGTAATGACAGGTTGTCAGCCCATCGCCTAGCTAGATTACAATATATTAAGACCCTCGGATCCCTTAGCTGGTTTTTACAGCATGCCCGGGAGGAGATGCAGCTAGCACATTCTATGTTTTTCTATCGCTCCCAGTCCAGCATGGAAGAAGTTATACTTATCCTATAATTTAAAATAACTCTTTCATTTAATAAGATATCGTCTCGATTATTAAACGAAATGTAGGTACGAAATTGTCAAGGATAATATTGATAAGACAGAAAGAACCTAATGATATTAATCTGTTGTTTCTTTTATTCTTTAAAAAAATAATTTATTTTGGATAAAACTGAAAAGAAAACGTAAACTCCAAATGCTATTATATTATCATTGATAAACAATAAAGGGGATCCAAAATAATATGCATGTAAATCGTTTATTCTGTACTACACAGTTTACAGTACGTAGAAATAGATCGTGGAAGAGCCCCGATTCCGGAGAGGACCGGAAACTGTTCCCAGGTCCAGAATTACGTAAGGCCTTCGACTTAGGGAGTTCCAGGCAGCCGGATGGAACAGTGATATCCTACTATCTTAGGCTGGATATAAGTAAAACAGGGCTGGCTCGGGGCCTTTACGTATACGGAGTGTTAGAGACAGCTTCCGCGACAAACTGAAAGTTGCTCAGTCAAATGCAATATACTCATTTTTTTTCAAAGATTTTTTGGCTTACCCAACAAAATGTTTGATCGAGGTGGTGTTGGTTATTTCATTGACTGAGAAACTCTTATCTTTAAACTTTACCCGTACCCCATAATTTATTTCATGATTATGGCGCTTGTAACAGTGCCGAATTATCAGTAACTCGAAAACAATTAAATCGTGAAAATCTCTCATAGTTATTGCTGGTAGCTGTCCTTTTAAGAGGCTGTGAGTGTGAACACAAAAGTTGATAGTACCTACCTACCCTGTATAGATCTACTAGACTTATTTATTGACGTTTTTAGAATTCGCCATCGACACGCCTAAAACTAAAAAGTTGTGTTCCGAAACGACGAAAAGAATCATCTTTGCAAACGTTTGTTGCTTTAATCTCAACTAACTTACCGCCCGCGGTTTCACCCGCGTTTTTCCCGTGGAATTGAACATTTTTCTGCAGTGAAATGTTGCCTATGTCCTATTCCAGGACCTAACCTTTATATAGAAAAGTTCACCCCGATGATCCTTCTAGTGATTGAAGCGTGGTTGACATCCAAACTTTCACATTTATAATATTAGTAGGACAACAAAACTGCTTTCTTGCTGCTGCACTACATTAAAGGGAAATGAAAGAATATTGCACATTGGTTAAGTTTGGCTTTGTGGAGCGTTATGTCTGTTCTGTCGCACTTGTACAAAGACTGACAAATGATACCGTCACATTCCAAGTACGATATTAACGTTTCCTTACTGTACGTAAATATGTAACTTACGTATAAAACAAAAGTACTCTGCATATCTTCATTTAGGACTTCATTTCAGGCTAAGTTTTATAAGTTTAGTTTTCGTAGATTTCCATTCTAATAAAAAAAAAAGATTAAGGATTGCTAATCTGGCGAAATTAACATTTTATTCACAATGAAGAGACAGAGGACAAATACATAAAAGAAAAATAATGATTGGTGTTGACATGCAGACAGATAGATCCGCTTTATGTACCTATCTAGAGTTCGTCGAGTTGTTGATACTGAAATGCAACTGGCTCTGGCAGTGTTGAGTAACAAAATGTCAGAGTTCCCCGTTAATCCGTAACAGTGTTGATAAAAACTGGCTGGAACTGGTGCCTCCAGTAATTGAATCACGTGCGTAAAACAAACTGGAAAAGTGCAAGTCAGACTGTCATCGCGGCACTAAGCCCGCCCCGGGCTCCGGCAAACATTTTTTGACGCTCTTTTTGACGCTACACCGAAAAGGTACCAATAGAGAATGTGAATGAATAGGTACGCAAAATAGCTTGAAAGTTTGTCACATACTCGAGCTTGCGGTATATGACTAGTTTTTGTTTCATTCAAAAATCTCCAACAGTTATGTATGATTTTACAGCCATATGAATTTCGTCTACATATCGCATTTCGCTACCTAGCGTAGCATCGTACTATCGCCCAGTACAGACGTGTGCACTGAGCGATAGTACGGGCTGGCCACGCGCTCATCCTTTAATCCAATATCTTCATTTGTCGTAGCGAAAAAAATTCTTTCACACAATTTTATTATTTTCAACAGACAATATGATGAGCTAAAAATCTAAAAGTAGTGTTTTTCTCCCTTACACCCTGTTTTTATGTAATGTCGTAATATTCCGGTTTACGAGCATGTCCCATGTTTAAAAAAAACATTATATAATTAGTATTACAGGAACTGATATATCCAATATTACTATCATTGCATTTGGATATTAATTTAATAATTATAATTCGAGTGCCTGTGGCGTCCATTCCATATGATAAATTGCTCCCTTTTAATAATAGAGTAGTCATGAATAGTAGTAGAAATTATTTTCTACTCTTGTTGCGATTCAAATTTTTGTCATCAGCCATAATATTAACCATACCATTTTGCTTTGCATAAATATGAATAACAACATAACAGTTGTATTCCACTCGTAACAGCCGTTTAAGTATATAAAAGAACTGTTTCTCCTGTTAATATGTTAAATAAGAACTGTTTCTATTCATAAGTCGTCAGAAAACAACCTTGTAACACAATGAAACTTGTGTGTTTGCGCCTTAATTTACCTTACGTAGTTGGTACAACAAAAAATGAAGCATAAAATAATGAAATCTTTGTAGACTCTTTACTTTTTCTATAAATGATTATTTTTACTGCTATGCTAGATTTTTAGGGTTCCATACCTCCATTGTTGTTATAGCAAAGTTCGTGAAAGTTAAAATTTTATTAGACTTGATTCCCGTAATTGACGAATACCCAAGATGTTACGGAAGCTTCGCTGATCTAATTTTAGATATGAACCTAAACTACCTAACCTACCCATAAACTGAACATGAACTCCTTCACTGGGTTACCTTAAGAAGCATGGTCGAAATATAAAAAACATTAACCCTCCTCGATCGGGCTCGAGCCACTGACACCATTTTGTATGGGAAGCATAATTTTTTTCTCGACTCTCTTCTTCTTAGTTCCTTGGGGAAACCCACGCTAAGATTATTTTGATAAAACTTACAAAATATTGAAACCATTGCTTTGTCGGACATAGAGAGAGAGAGATTCACTTGAGTGTTTTATCTTATCTGTGTATCAGTATAGTTGTCGACGTCGGCCCTTATCTTATATCGGCGAATTTATCTGCGTCGTACATCACCATCGATTTAAACACAATACTTCACTATTAACCTAGAATTGGAGCAATAACTAGTTCTTAATTTTAAACTTTCGCTGTTATTTTCACTATAACTATCAGACATTTTTACGGGTTCTTACTACGATTTATTTGTTTTTGATTTTCCGATATCTCGGGACTGTTACAAGCACCATGATCACGGGTAAACTGAAACGGAAATATCGGGAGGTCAATAAAATTGTGGTAAGAACCCGTCAAAATGTCCAATAGTTTACAATAACTAGTTTCCTTATGTGGTACGTCCCGTTGGACAGTTGGAATGTACGATGGGTAAGAACTGCCTGTGTTGTGTATCTGGATGCTAACTCATTCTTGACTATTTAATTTATTGCTACAACAGTGTTGATTGTGGATAAAATAGCTTAAGGAATATAAATATCCTGTTCCTTTGAAAAAGTACTTATTAATTACAGCCGAAGTTAAGTTGACCATAAATTCAATATTAAGCAGTAAAAGTCTTTGGCCGCTGTAGACCCGAGTGTTCATTTTTATCCTATTACAAATTCATAAAAAGGAATAGTTCTTAGGCTGGACTAATTTTTTGCTTACATTTACAAATAACATGAAATTGATAAAGATAAGTTCGTTAGTTACATCATGTTATATTTTAATTCTGGACGTCAGTTAAACAAACACAGTTAATAATTGTACCTATTTGTGTATGAATGATGATTCCTGACTATATTGCAAATATTTGCAAGATACACGAACCAAACCCCTATATTTAATTATTGAGGGTTATTTTGATTTACGAGAACTTAAATTCTGAAGAGGACTTTAGGGGCTTAAATGCTGTTCAAAGGGAATACCGGAAATACCGGAAACTTCATAAAATTATGTTGGGTTTATAAATTTTAACATTGTTAATACCTGCCATATTTTGACCCAGTGTTGTTCATCGTGCACGTCATGAGAATGTGAGACAGCTAGCTCGTTAGAGATCCAACACCAATGTTGGATACCATATCCTCAACAATAGAGTGCTATCACTATCACTATGGAATAAGTTGCCACAGAAAGTAATTGATGCTCCATCAGTGAACAGTTTCAGACCTGATAAGTGGTTAATTAGTGAGACTGCATCTCGGCAAATTTACTCGACCATACATTGCTTTATTTCCGGCCTCTACAGTAATGTAGGTTCTATTACTGCGGCAGCGGTACGTGTAAATTTTACAATTTAATATTCCGTTATACTTTCCGCAAGTTTTATTATCTAGAAATACGCTGTAAATGCAGGTAAACATCTCTCGCTGAATAGAAACCGTTGAGTAGACATAGGCCCCGATTCGGAGGGACCACGATTTAACTAAAATAAAACCATACCTGCCATTCTCTTTCATGAGCCTTGGTCATGAGCCTGAGAGCACGAATTTTACTCCTGTCAAATCAAGAATCTATGGATTATAATTGGTGTGGGAAGGTATAGACTAAAATCCTTTGATGAACGAATTGAAACTGACAGGATTATAATTAGGTAGTTCTTCTGAGGGTAGTTCATCTCCAGTGCCGTCCTTTACTGTTCACTCATAAAAAAAATACACATGGTTTTATTTTAGTCAGATCGTATTTCCGCGGAATCGGTGCCATATATATTCTAGTCTAGGTGTATATGTCTTAAAAGATTTAGACTCTAAATGCTGCAGCGGGTACTTGGAAAACGCTCCAGGTCTCATCCGGCGATACGTATAACTTTTCAATGGCGGGAATTACGTAATACGACGTAATATTTGCAGCGAGTATGAACCAAAAATGTTTTGCAGGCGGAAATGACGTCATGGGTCATCGCGGAGCACACGGCCGGAAGTGCTGGCGAGTTAAGCGTGTCCAAGGGTCAGCAGGTCGAAGTGGTGGAGTCCTGGCAGCAGCGGTCGGAATGGTGGGTACTTATGTGTCTATGAATTAGTTATTTCAAGAAATTTTATTATGTCAAATACTAGCTTTTTACCCCGTGTTCTCACCCGCGGCTAAATTAATTTTCCCATAGAAATGAGATATTTTCTCGCGGTAAAAAGTAACCAATGTTACTAAGGGTGAACGTAGCTTTCTTCTTTCTATAGATAATGCTGGCAAACCGAAAAGAAATTCATATTATTAACATAGTACATGTTTAAGACAGGATAATTCATTCTTGAAAGGCAACTTGAAAGCTCCTGGAAGATATAGCTCAACTTATGAAATGTCCTAAACTTAGAGCAACACGGCCTTCCGCTCGCCCGGTGTTGCTCTAAGGTCCTAAACACTTGAACAATGGTAAACCATTACTCAATATTACCAAATTTTCCGCTGTGCACTTTTCTAAGAGCTGTTGTATAGAAATGTTTTCCGCAGGTGGGTGGTTCGAATCCCGGGCGAGTCGCCTCAGGAAGGCGCGGTGCCGGCGCACGTGCTGAAGCCACAGCCTCAGCATCACCCGCAGCAGAAGACGTCGCCTTCCCGCCGCCCCCTCAGCCAACCAGACGAAGTCATTGGTGAGTGCTAGCTGATAAATCACATTCACAGGATTCACTTTTTCTGTGAGAGCTTTGCTATTTACTCTAGCAGAGATAGACAAATCATGAACTGAGTAGAGTTTTTGTCCTCACCTCTTGCCGAAGAAAGACAGCTCTGCTTGGCGGCGATCTCCGGTGAAATATTGGTCGCAAGCCAGGTGGCTATTCGCGTGCCTAACTTCTACTGTGTAATATAATCTACAGAAGTCCTCTATTGAATATAGTCCACTTCTATTCGGAGGATATTTGCTACACTCACTAAACGTAGCAAGTCGGTCCCTGTAAATCAAATAATTATTTTGCACTGACAGAGGTGATATTTACAGGAAAGGATTCTTATCATAGATCTCTATTAATAATTATCACCCGCGTAAAGATAATATTAAAGCACTCCAATTTCGAATAGTAACTAAATCTAGTAGTAGTCTCTTTTTGTAAGAAATAATAAGAATATACTTTATTGCACAGAAAAGAAAAGATACAAGAAAAGAGAAATGATACAAATAGTAGTACAAATAGGTGGCCTTATTGCTAAGCAGCAATTTCTGCCAGGCAACTGTAAGGGCAAAGGAAAATAAAATTAAACAAGTAAAAGTAGTTAAATAATGTTGAAGGCAGCCAAAACAAAGTATTTAGAAATCAGGGCCCGACCAATGGCACTTTACGTTCCAATAGATTTACGGACAATACTATTTATTGTCTGGCCATTACATAATTAGGTACTTGCTTACAATGAAAGCTCGGCATTCTTTAGACTAGTTTAGAGAGACGCCGCGCCTGCTTCTCTTGCTGAATGTGTTCACGGGATTATATACTTAGGTATAGTCAACTAGGGCTGCTGCTCCAAACGGATGGAGCTTTTTCAGGTGTTAATTAATATACTTATTTATTTCATATACTTGTACAGTTTAATAACCTGCACAATTATATACAAAATTACCTGAGAAAACTTCATCGGTTTGGAGCGGCCCTAGTACCCTAAAGAGTTGGCTGACTGTTCTAGTCCGGCTGTTCGGCCACGCGTAAACGAAGCGAAGCGAATTCGAAACTATTATGTTTGTTTTGGTTTAGCTGTTAATATTCGAAGTCATTGTCTCGCAAATGAATAGATAACTTTAGGGCCTTCAGCCAGTTTTCGTAACCAGTTGTGGTACAAATAGGTGGTACTTCTGGTCCTAAAGGGTTACTAAAAGCCACTTATTTATGATACACTCCCTTTTTGTCCATTACTGCGGATTCCCAATATTTTACGAATTCCCGGAAATAGGATATATTTTTAGAAACTCTACTGGTTCGTGTTCTTTTTTGATTCACTATTTATCGGCACGCCCGCCCGACAGTAAAGTCGACCTGTTTGTGATTTTACATTATGACGAACGTCTCAGATCTTATTCGTAGGAACGTTAACCACATAAAGCCCGCTCCACATTATCGGCAAAACTACACGAGACATAGCGAATACGAGAGTGTGGAGGGGCATATTCGGCATTTCGCCTATGTTCGTTCTCCTTATTTTCTATGTTCGTTGCCTATGCTCTCGCCTCGTTCTAGCTTTTGGCGAGACCCGAGATAAAACGTCTCGCCGAGAATGTGGAGCGGGCTTAAGTAATTTGGAGAAACCGCTAGGCCTTCGTCGAGACAAATAATTGGAGGGTACTTGACGGCCGGCTTAATTACTATCTGTCGGACGTAAAGAACCCGAGCAAATAGAGGGCTGAATGGCTATTGATATCGGTATCGGTTTACCAACCACCAGTGCTGGTTTATTCACGCAAAAAAGATTGAAGGCATAAAAGAAATTCAAGTCTTCTTTCTTCGTTTTTGGGTTCACTCTATGGTGTCAGTGTTTTAAGCCGCCTATTAATAACAGCTAATAGGCCTTTGATATAGTTTGTGTAACGACCGCTATCAAAGACAGCGACCGGACCAAAGGCTTAACGTGCCCTCCGAAGCACATAATCGTTTTCCTTACTGACAATCAGGTTTTACAACTGGCAACGCTGGCAACTACTAACTTTTGACAACTGGTGTAAATATCACAAAGTAATGAATTGACAAATATCAACTTTGTGTTCCCCCCGTAGGAGTCGGGAGCCCATGGCCCAGACCACTAGATCATGTAGGCAGTTACAGGCAAATTGGCATTATATTTTGTGCCGCCTTTACAACGCCTACGGGAGGACGACGAGGGGTGTTGCTATTCAGACCTGACAGGCAACAACCCTGTTTTCCCATCACACGGGATATTTATCTACAATAAAATACTTTTCTTACTTTGAAAATACTAGTTACAAAAGTGAAAAGCTGTAGTAAAAGTAACATAGTAGTTGTGACTGTAGGAGCACATTTACCAAAGGATTTATGTTATGCATTCTCTTTGATATTACGTAGTCTCAAAATATTTTAAACAACAAATCAAAAATTTCAACCGTAGACAGGATTTGAATCTGCGTCTTTGGAAAACCGTCCCAACGCCATAACCAACTAGACCACTACGGTTCTCCTCCTGAGCGGTAAAATTGTTGATCTGTTGTTTCTTTAGAGCGTCTTTGAGTGGACACTAGCGACATCTTGCATATAATTTTACAACTATACTATTATGACTAGTCTTTCTTTCCAGAAAGAATTCAAGCCATTAAATGAAATCGCTCACTTTTTACATTTTTATTTGTATTTTGCACTTAGTGCTATTTCATTTCGAAATATTTTAAACAACAAATCAAAAATTTCAACCGTAGACAGGATTTGAACCTGCGTTCATAAAGCGCAGTTGCAAAAAAGTACAGAATTTTACGTTATTGGTAAAACTGGAGCCTGCAAATAATACACTGAAGCCTGTGCTGAAGCATCACGTCACGTTTCAGTCCCGAGGGATCCGAATGGCTCTAAATTTTAATTCTCTTTGTATTTTTGGACGAATATTGAATTTCGTTATTAAAATTTTGTGCACTGAAAATGATATTCGAAATATCGGAAAATTTATTAAAATCTAGAAATGGAGACTAATAAATTCTGTGTGGTGGCGAGCTTTTAACCGCTTGTAATTTTTGAAAATCCTCTGATGGTTTTCTACGTAGGTTGCGTATTTCTAAACAGTAAAATTTAATTATTCTTAAATCCGTAAGGGGGTGAATCTAGCTACAAACCCTGTGTACTTGAATATTAAAAGGTATTAACGCGAGGCAAAACATCGCTCCGGAGGGATACCAAGGAACGGACCAACAGAGATGGCGAAATGTTAAAAGTTTTCTTACGAAATCCTAAAACTGTAACTTCGAAATAAAAAAGGCGTAGGACGTAGTCAAAGATCTTGATTACGGAGATTAGGTACCTACTTGTCAAGGGCCTTTTAGACCTAAACTGTGAGGATTTGCGTATTCCAAACGACATAGAGCGTCGTAAAAAATCTTGATTGTTAAGATTATGTGAAGGGTCTTTATCTTTAAGACCACGAGGTTAGTACTCTCACATTACAGCAGTACAATCCGGTGTTTGTATTCCTAGTTGATTGTGTGCAGTGTGCTTTGCGCTTCGGGCTGGGCTATTCAAACATAATAGTATGATCAAAGTAACTTACCTGTAAGTGAACTTCGATCATTATTATACGCCGTTAACGCCTCGTCTGGAGAATGACCATGTAGTATACGATATCCTCGTATCACTAAACACGCGTTTAAAGAAAACTAGAATTAAAAAGAAAGTTTTATGCCTCCACCTGGCAACACTATCGCGATATGTCATTATGTTTAAAGTAGAAATAATTTTCATTATTTTGCTGGGAGGGAGAGAAAACTATGTACTTAAAAAGAAAAGGGTAGGGTAGTCCAGACGAGGCGTTAACGGCGTATAATAATGATCGAAGTTCACTTACAGGTAAGTTACTTTGATCATACTATTATACTTGTTAACGCCTCGTCTGGAGAATGACCATGTAGATGTTAAAAGATGTATGCGAAATAATGAAAATAAACAAAATTTACTTGTTTTATAAAAATCTTTTTAAAATTTTGTTATTTTTGTTACCAGCCAGCTGCTAATTAACTTGAACTTATGTTCAAACTCTTTCTGTTTGCGGCAGATATGGCGGCATGCCGCGTTCTATGACTAGTAAATACTGTGGTGAGTGAGAACCTGATGAAAAAAAAGTTCATGTAATTTTGTCTCAGTGACTTAGTTACTTTAAAATATAGTCACAGAGTGTTTTGGTTGGGCTATTATAAAACCTTAACACCAACAAGGGTTGGCAGAAAATTATTCTAGATGTTTTGATAACTTGAGGTTCTTTAATTTTTATACAAATCACTACTAATGGAAATGTTATCATTATCAACTATCATTTAGTAAATGTTTGCAATGTGTATGTTGTTGCCAAAGCAAGTAATATCAATAGCTTTTAGATAACATAATCTTACAGTTAAGATCTGTTAAAAATGTCATTGGGATAAAAAACTTACTAACATAATCTAAGACTAAACTTAGATCCCAAGTTATATCTTGGTTTGTTTGGTCTTATTCTAGATATACCCTTGAAAGTCAGCTAAACAAAGATATATTTGTTTTAAAATTAATTCAGTGTCTAAGAATTACGATTAAACTCATCTAAAAATGTTATGGGTTCCATACATAGATGCTTTCTTAGGATGCTTAACTAAATTTTTCAATTTAAAGAAATTAACATAAGTGGTATCTCAGCCATGCAGAATTTCCACCATAGAATGTAACAGGATTATACTGTTGTAAAATAGATTTGCCAAAGAGTTTAAAATTATACCAACACACTACAGAATGTTCCTTTATTAATTAGACCCTGTATTTGGTGTAAGTTCTTGGTGACTAGAACACGAGCTGGGCATATTTTGTGAAGGCCAGTCAGGAACAACTAAAATGTCTTCGGTATCATCTTGTTGCATTTTTCGCAAGCAAGCCCTGGGGAAATGCATAAAAATTTTAGCCCTATCTAAGAAAGCAGTGAAAACATTAACAGAATAACAGCCTGGTTCATCTTTACATGCAAATAATAATACAATAATATTATGTTTTTACTGTACATACAACCATGTTGCAAAGAGAACTATTCGTTTCAAAGTGATTCTCTTTTAGAATCGCATCTCCTAGATTGAAAATCAACTTTAACACAGATACACTGAGTTATCTGTGCATCTATCATGTCGCCACTATACTGTCATGGCTTTAGTCACGGTTAGTGTAACCTAGCCAAATTTTAGTTCCAAATATTGCCCCATGAACAGATACATTAGTCGCATGAGGCAAAAATCCCTTTCTTCACGGAATTGCCAAATCTCTCTAGCCAGAGAGTTAAAATGAGGAAATTGTATGCTTCCCATTTGGTTACCATAAGGTATTGCTGTATCTGTCAGATCTAATAAGAGTAACTTTTTATTTGTTATCATTTAAATATTTTAAAATGTTTATTGTTTACATACAAATCCCCATGTAGTTAAGGAAGCATCACAAAAGAAAATCACATGTTTAATTTTCCTCGTTTAAAAGGAGTTGAAAATGTAAGTAACTTTTGCTTCGACCAATTTATTTATTAAAAATTTTTATTAATAATTTTCATTTTTGCCTCATAATCATAACATACATGATTATAAAAGAGTAAAATATTTATTTCTTTCTAAAGTTTTGTATACATATAGCCATCCATAGGGTACCTACTACTAATTACAAAGCAAATTGACATCAGGGAACCAAAAAGAGAAGTAAAATCTCTGATCTTACAAAAATATTTTTGTGATATTTATTTGTTTAAGAATATTTTCTTTCTTATTGGAAGGCATGTGAAGGTACACTGCTGAATGATGGTGCACTCACAATTTAATAAAAAACCTAGGAATATAATAAATTTTGACTTGGCTTGGTTTGGCTTTTACTATGATTTTTTCTGCCCCTTAAAAATATTTACTTTCTCTTACTACCATCTGGTTGACTGGAACAGATCTCTTCATAAAGATAAGTTCGCCCTTGCATACCATGTCTGTAAATCACATTCCTCTTGTCTTGTGTTTATGCAATAAAGAATATATGTATGAATGAAACCTAAATAGAATACAGGTAATGGCTGTATTAAGATTTCTTAAACATGCATTTTTATAGATGTTAGAAATAGAAAGTCATCTTAATATAATAGTTCACTAAAGTGATAACCAGTGATCTCAAGTGAATAACAATCTGTACCTGTACCATAATTTAATGAAATACATACAGTGCAGTTGCTAATAATTTGGACATGAAACTTAAATTGCTTTCCAATAAACATGAAATTCTAATATTTTTGTGAATCAATATCCATTCACTTATAAATTTAATAAAGTTTAACACAGTTCTAATCTTTTAGCTTCAAGTGAGTGACTAAGTAGAATGAATTTGATGATTTTTTCTTTTAAGAGTTAGAATGAATCTGTGAGAGTCATTTGGTTTTATCACAGGAATATGTATTTAAAAATATTGATTTTCATTGATCAAGTGTATCTTAATAAATAGTTTGATGCACTTAGAAATGGTTATTTTCTCTGTAACAGAAAATAAGTTGTTTCTTGGTATTGTCTGTTGTGAATAGTCTCTGAGGAGAGGAATGGCATGGCCATTTTAAATCAATTTAAGACTACCAACTAAAACATTCTCTGTTAACTTGGATTGCCATTTAGGACTTTGACTTAGTTTTCAAAGCCGTAAAATCTTTATTAGGACTTAGACATTGATACTATGCATTGCATTATCTCAACAGGGATACACATGGGAAAAAACCCCCTTGTAGTGAGAACCACTCTATGGAGTGCTCCTAAAGGGTTGGATTCCATTCTGATCCAAAACAAGCTAAGCTCACAAGAGTGAAGCACTTGCATATTAGGACAGTCTTGATATTTATAAAATACTAATCTTTGTAGAAAAGACAAAGTCTGCCTGCATAACTTGCCTCTTCTCCGAATGACAACATTGGCTGCTTGTCGCATATTGAAATTTTTGCATGTCCAGTGTGACTGTGAGGTTCTGCAGATATTGCCGCTGTTGCTGTTGACATTTTAACTGTACATATTGACTTCCCTGCTGCTGATGTTCCCTCTGGGTGCTGTACTCCTTTGTCCTTCTGATTGTTCTGCCCGCATAGCCTGCTGCTCGTGGATGCCCCATGCCCCCCAATTGTTTGAAGAAATGGATATAATTCCTGCTTTGAATTTTCAATGGTTCTTATTTACCCTGATTAATTCACTAACATTTTTCCTAAATCTTTGTTCAGATAATTTTGCCTTTGTAAAACCTCTTTTCGGTTTTTATTTAGGCCTAAGACAGTATAACAGGACATCTTGTTCGTGATTTTAGGAAATGGACGGCACACAATGGACATACATTGTTCAACAACTATTCTGCAATGCCATATTCTTTGTTTTTATCTTTGGCTTAAATCCTGTTGAGCAAGCTCAAAGCTTTTTTCCTTTCAGTTAATGGAAATGGAAATAGTAGAATATGAGACATACCTATCATATGTATTCACTCTGAATACCGTGCAAAATGTAAGAATTTGCAGAGGAAAAATGTGACAAATTAGTATAGATGCTTGTCCTATCGCTAAAATATTTTTAACCAGGTATAGGCTCTCGTCCTATCGCTTAGGTTAGTTTGTTAACTCGTATATTCACTCGTAGTATCGCGAGTTAATGTTATGCATAGGGAATGTTGTATACTTATAGGTTAACATGCTTAATAACCAGGTATAGGCTCTCGTCCTATCGCTTAGGTTAGTTGTTCGGTAACTCGTATATTCGCTCGTAATATCGCGAGTTAATGTTATGCATACAGAACGTTGTATATAGGCTTTCATGCTTATTAACCAGGTATATGCTCTCATCCTATCGCTTAGATTATGTCTTGTTAACTCGTATATTCGTAATATCGCGAGTTAATGTTATTCATAAAGAAAACCCCTCTTTAATGCTTCATACAGGCGTAAATGCCATCGCAAAAAACTTATAAACCAAGTATAGGCGCTCGTCCTATCGCTTAGGTTATGTTTTGTTAACTCGTATATTCGCTCGTAATATCGCGAGTTAAGTTATTTAGAGGGAAAAATCCTTTTAAATGTTTCTTAAAGAGGTTCATCCTGTCGTAAAATATAAGGTAAAGTTAATAAATAGACATTTGTCATCCACTCATGCTCACCTTCCGACAATAAGAACAGTAGCTCCACAAGTATCCGATTTCGTTTGTTTTCCCGTTTCATCATGATGGAAAAAACACTCGTAGCACTTTTGATAAACAAAACGTTGTGGAATATTCACAATTTTCTTGTGAAATCGATAAATAAAAACAAAAACAACGCGCGCTTAATGACACGAAACGTCATAATGACATATCGCGATAGTGTTGCCAGGTGGAGGCATAAAACTTTCTTTTTAATTCTAGATTTCTTTAAACGCGTGTTTAGTGATACGAGGATATCGTATACTACATGGTCATTCTCCAGACGAGGCGTTAACAAGTATAATAATATATTTTTAATGAGGTGAATCCAGACACTGTCCGAGAATCGAACCTGTTGCTAGGAGGCTACCCTGATGTGACAATTAACTTCCACCCGGCGTAATTACGGAGGCCTACGCGCTGATAAGAGGGCACTTGTAGCGTCAGCAAAAAAGAAACTAACACATAAATTAAAACTAAAATACGTAACTAACTATAACCGCAGATTAATAAGTACATTAAAACTGATAAGCTGTAAGTATTATTTTAAAGATAATCTATACTTATTGCTAATATACAAAACAGAAGATTTTTCTATTTTTTTATTGTAACAGACGAGATTCTAGGGCGTGACATTATCTAAAAATAACACTCATAATTTCACTGCTCGCTAGCGCTAGCTCCCAACACCTTTCATTTCTGTATAGCAAATAGGTGCTTAATTACCAAAGGCAAATATCGTAAGGATTTTGCGTATATTTATACTGGTTATCTCAATATGCAACAATTCTCTTCCATGAAAACACTACTATAATTTATTTTACCAAAGTATGAATTTGCTTTAGTAGAACAGTGGATGTAAAAACTGGCTTTTGGATCCGATCCAAACGCTTTTTGTCTAAATGTAGGCTTCGTTATTTTAATGAAATTGGTAGCCGCAGTTCCGCAGAAATAATAAAATTTTATATTTTAATTTAAAATTCCATTTTAAATTCGCTTACCGTGTTGTGTTCTTATTTTTTATGTCTGCCACCATTGTGATTTCATTTTGATATATTGTCTATGCATGGTTTTTTGTGTGAAAAACGCACAGGATTAGTTTTAAGTGCACTTTTACTCAAAGGCTTCATCACGGTTGTCCATATTGTGCAATGTTATGAATCACAGACAATTCCTTCTTATACATAATATGCGTCAAGTTGTAACGCATATTTAATATTTTTTGTAGATTTGTGTTGCTAACGCTACGTTTCCGACCTCGCGGTGGCCGACCAACGCTAGCTCGGAAAAGATCATTTTGCACAACGCAATTAAACTTTTACTTCATTAATGAAAATACCTTATTTTCTTTCGTTCAAATAATGGCTGCCATATTGTTCTCAAGTCCCCATTGTGTTGTACAATAGAAGGCGTATTTCAGCTTTCGGCCTATTGTAGGACTGGAGGACTTTAGGGATCCGCTTCGAATTGGGGTGACCATTTTGATTGCTGTTTTAAAAATGCATTAAACGGGCGGAACTTCTTATAAACTGATGCCTTTTAAGATAGTGCGTCTGCGTACCATTACTTTGCCGTCACTGTCTTGGAAGTTATTTTCAAATATTTTGATATTTATACGGTTTGCTTGCATAATTTTAGACTAGATTTTTTAAAATCTGTTACAAAAATAAGTCAAGTTTGATATAATATAATCACCTTTTCCTATGTTTTTTTTTTAAATTAGAAATGGGTTTGCTCTTGAGTCAAGTTTGGAAACGTCTGAGACAGAGTCGACGATGGAGCGAGCTCACCCAGAAGATGCCTGTTGACTCAATTTTTGAACATTTTTATTATTTATGAATTAGATGTTTGAATTCGAATTTAGAAATATCAAAATAATGAATCAGAGCTGGATTCAGAAGTCTTATCTGCCGCCATTTAGCGAGTGACAGTTGAATGGTACCGCGATACGAACCAGAAATGGCGGAAAAGCGCGCGGTAAAAATGTTTAGGAATTTCAAAAGGTCCTGCGTTGCTCTAAGATTTCAAAATTCGTGTTCTAAAGTGAATGCTACGTCATAAAAATTCTTTAGTATGGAATAAATATTAAATTTTTCACTGTGCTAATTACTATGTTTTTTATTATTGTTACAGGTAAACGAATAAAACTATAAAGTTACAAAAGATGCGTGATTTTTGTCTTCGAATCAGTAAGTGCTAAAATTGTAATGCTTCCTACAAGTACTATATTGTACTATATTGATTAGGTTTCCTTAAATATTGAGCTCTTGAGACTGACAGATCGTTTGAGTTCATTTTAGTACAGAACGGCCTGTCAAATCCTTCATATTGCTCAATCTTGTGATCGCTTTATAAATACGCGCCCAAAAGACACAATTGTAGTCCGGAGGTTAAGACCTTCTTTTTTTTTCTTCGAAGCTGTGTAAAAAAAAACATAAGATCTCCCAAACGACACCCAATCGCCTAATTTCCTTTTAATTGGAGCACGTCACAAAATATAAAGTGCCCAATGTAACTGCGGCCATTTTGTTTTTATGGGTGACGGATACGAGTTTAGTTTTTACTGCTTTTTACCATGTTTGAATCACTGGAGGCTTATGTAATTAAAATTTACATTTCAGTTGGAATTTTATTCTTTTCTTTACATTTTTATTGCTCTTTCTTGGACTGAAAATGTGGATATACTGTACTTTATATTGGTTTTGATTACTGTGAAAAGATATCGCTTAAAGTACCTACATGAATATAATGGAAACATGGAAATAAAGAAGAAGAATAAATCACACTACTATAGGTGGTAGGGTATTGTGCAAAGCCTGTCTAGGAGAGTACCAGCCTCTTGCTTATTTCTACCGCCAAGCATAAGTTTTCGCACTTCTGTGCTTTGGTCTGAAGGGCAAGAAAGCCAGTGAAATCACTGGCACAAGGAATATTCCACCCACTCTGCTATTTCACTTGGATCTATTGGGATAGTAGTAGGTGTTATAGGCTACGGTGCTGCTTACTATCAGGTGGGCCGTACGCTTAGTTGCCATTGTATAATATAAAAAAAATACTAATAACATACCTAATTAAACATAATTATTTTTTTACTTTTAGAACGTAGAAGTGCAATAAAACCTTCAAACTACACCCTTTACGTGATAGCAAGTTAGCTTTTGATGTTTCCCGAACTATAAAACTTATAACTATAAAATGAGAAGAAAATTCATGACCAATTTAACAAGAAACCGCTTCCTTTGAAGACTTGGGAAATTCCAGCGCAGAAATGCAGATTCAGCAAAGTTTATGTAAATGCTGAAAGTTTTCAGTTTTGAGTTTGGTGCGATGTTATTTTTCGGGAAAAACTAGAACTAACCAACCCGGCAGGTGTGAGTGGGATCCCGTGTTTTCGCGAGAAATATAAATGGGAATTTAAAGTTCGGAGTTCGTCACAATTCCAACTATGAATCTTGATGAATTTGTGTGATGAACGTTTGTTTCAAGGCAAATAACTGTTAAAAACACTGATTAGAGAAAGTCGCTGCCGCTCCCTAGCGCTCCATTCTCTTCTGTGGTTAAAAAAACAGCATGTAGTTATAGGTATGCCTACTAATGAGACAACTATCTGAAGGAAGAGCCACTCTTACAAAAGACGTTAAACGACGATTCCCTTTGGAGTCAAAAGTTCTTTACCGACAAACGCTATTATTTGTGTTTAGTATAAACTGGCCTAGCTGTTCCTCTAATCTACTAAATTTATTCTTTAAATTAGTATGAGCATAACGGACAATTAAAATTGTACAATATTCTAACATTTTTAAATATTTTAGTAGTAATATATGTGGTGTCACATTGCTTGATAAAACACTTTAAGTTTGTTCTCCAAAACGTTCTTCAGTTTACTTTTAAAGTGATTAAAGTAAGGTTTACGGTTAACATTTACTCGTTTCCTAGAAGTTTGAATAGTCTTGTTGGTTCCGTTATTTACCTAACTCCCTCTTCGATCCGGAGGTCCCGGGTTCGATTCCCGGCGGGGGACAATGACTTTATGTTGTTGTTTCTAGTTTGCAGGCTGATCATGATCACCTGACTGCCCGGAAAGTAAGATCATCCATGCTGTCGGATGGGCATGTGAATAGTCGGTCCTGCGCCCGATTTCTCTCTGGTCGTGTCAGTCAATCTGTCCCATCAGAATAAGAGATTGAAGGAATAGAGAGTGCGTGCATTAACTTGTGTGTTCCGCAAATACTTGAACACTTAGAACTGGTCCCGCGCAGTACTATTCCGTAATAATAATAAGCACCTAGTACTTACTTTCCCGGTTGACTTTAATGGTAGAAATTTAAAGCATCAGTTTTAATGCTTTTATAGTTAGAATGGCTAGCTCTGCTCAGTAAAGTTTTTTCCCCCATGGGATCGAGGGAACTGCTATTTCCGTATATAAACGTTGAACTAGTTGGCTTCTACGTTATAAGCATAACGAACAAACTGACATACTTATTCAACTGTTATGTTAGGAATTAGTGCATAAATTCAAACGAAATAGTTTTATTTCATGAAGATCTTTTTTTCTTTAACTGTCCCCTGGCAATTCGTCTACTAAGTCTGTGGTATTTGAGGTGTAAGGGACAGCTTCTCGCAAACTGGAAGGGGTTTCCAATCCATTGAAACTGAACAACTTTCACCTATAAATTCTTCCAGGAAATGAAAATACAATTTAATTTCCTCATATTTGTATGGGAAAGTATTTTTTTACATTTCCTGAAATTCAACAGTTCAGATTCGTTGACTGAGCAACCTCTATCAGTTTTCGGGAAGCTGTCCCTTACGGTAGATATTTAATCTCTAATAACAGGGCCCATTGTCTAGCAGGTGGATTTTTGCGGCTAGATACTTCCATGCTGGACTGGGAGCGATAGAAAAACATAGAATGTACCAGCTGCATCTCCTCCCGTGCATTCTGTAAAAATCAGCTAAGGGAATCGAGGATTTCAGTGTATTGCAATTTAGGCGATGGGCTGACAACCTGTCACTACAACAATATACAGATCTATCATAAACAACCCTCAAAACATGTCAGACGTGGCGGAACGACCTTTTTTTTTTTTGGGTCGTTGTCGCTCTGCCTACCCCATTAGGGATAAAGGCGTGATTTTTGTATGTGTATGTATGTATGTATGTAATTTCATATATTAAGGTGCTTATATCATATGAATGATTAAATACATCACTTGAAAAAGAATATCTTATTGCAGTGTCTCCAATCAACAATGTACCAATACATCTGTACCATCCAATTAGGTTTTTTTCGTTAGACATATTTTATCAGAAGGCCATAAACCTAGGCGCAGGCACGTCCGTCCTCGAGTAAGTGCTTTGGCGAAATGCCAAGGGCGGGACAGGGCCGGAAGTAGGGCCGATAAGTACCTAGGTACTAAGTACACCAACAAATAAGAACTAATAAACTGATAATCAGTAGGTAATAATTTTTTACTTGAGTATTTATGCTGGATTACAATACAATCACCCTATTATATTCACATGGTGTTGTAAAAACCTACCGAGGATTATCGCTCTTGATGCACGTAACACCCTGCTTTTTTTTTTTTTGTTCTGCGCTTATTAAGAGTAACGAGCAAGTATGGCAAATACCTCCCACCGGGAGAGTACCGTCCTCAAAGTTTCGTTAGAAAAGTCAGGGGCTATATAGTCATTGATCAGATTGATTGTAATATGACCGATTTAATCGTACGACGAAAATATGTGGACGATGTTTTGATCTCATGCGATCGGCTCTTGTCAATCTGTCCGAAGACAATAGGGACACCTACTGAGTCATCCCAAGATACTATGCCCCAAGTCAAACCATTCTGTGTTTTGGAGGACACACCTTAAGCCGTCTATCTTTTGCAGTATATTTAGGACATATTTTTTCTCAGAATAACTAACCATTTTCTTGCTTGCATTTGCAGATATTTTAATCAAAATTCTAAATACAACCCTGCGCACCCGTATCGCTCTCTGGCTATCAAATGTTGCATCACAGAAAACTCACCTCTACTATCTTTCAATAAGCTTCAATTTTGCTCATCAAAAACAATTTGTAGGACATTTTAGGAGTAAAGTATATTTTCCTTATCGACACTTCTGAAGTTTCGGTAAAGTTGAGCCTTAATGCTTGGTAATAAGGTGCATATTGTGTGTTGCAGTTATCGATTTTATGCAGCAAGTCGGCGGCTTATTGGTGCTTTGATTGAGATTTCCTGTTTTAAGGTTGGAGTTCAAGTATAGAGACGTTTCCGAGGGAAAGTTGTCTAAAATAGGCAATTTTCCTGAATCATTTAAAAACTTGTCTATAAACACCATATACGGGGTGTAAGCGAAAGGGTGTAATGTAAGGTTTCAGGAAATGAAAACAAAATTAGACTTCCCCATACAAATTGTCTGATCGGGGTGGTCATTTTTGTATGGCAAAGTAAAAAGAAAACCATTTCCAGAAAGAATTTTCTGGTGAAAGTTGTTCAGTTTTGTCTGAATAAATTGATTCTCCATTAATCATGCAGAGCACTGCATGCCTTTGATTAACGACCATAATCCGGCTCCTTACAAAAACATCACAAAACTAAACATCGAACACTCAAGTTTATACTCAAAGTTGAAGCTAAAGATCGTCCGATTACTGGACAATTCAACTGGCAAAGTTGTAAAAAAGTGATAAAAAAAGGGTCCAAATCGGGGGTGTCCGGTCGCAAAGAAGTGCACAAGGAAAGGAACCATCGTTAAATCTACTTCCCTACTTCCCTTTCTAATTACACTTGGAGTTACTGTTACAAAGAGTTTCGGAACTGCCCCACAAAGGAATGCAGTAAAAGTGCCGGGAACTACTAGTTTTTTAACACTTTAACTGCTGGGAGAGTTTTGAAATTTATGGAAATGGTAATGATGGTAATGTTTAACATGGCAGTATTTTCTTAACTGCCACTGAGGTCCAGTAGATCTCGTTTTAGAAGAGCGTGGCATTGATTTGACTCCCACAAATTATTAGTCTCAGTTTTGTTAAGACAATTGTCGTTATTTATCATTCTGTTCGCTGATAACTTTCTTCCATAGAGTATTTTTTTATTATATACTTATCATTATAAACTTTACTATTGATAGATCATTAACGTTTCCGGTTATGTAAGCTAATATTTTATAACGTTCTGTTTTACGTTAAAATTATCGTCCCAAACGTCATTACCGTTAAGGCGAGGTATTTCAACAAACGCCGCATTTTCAAGATTGGAAAACGATAGGAAACTTAAAAATATTGAGATCTAAATTCTGAAAAAAATATATGTGTTAGTTAAGGATCTAGCACAGGTGCAATCGCTTCCAGTTACATGATATCATGAACTTAACTCGATAGAAAAAAATCCTAAAGACACCTCTGCTTTGAATTTAGTTTTTGTACCATGTCCAAACTATTACGAAATTACAATTTATTTTTACACTGACTAAAAGCCTAAACATATTTCTAGGTGCATTCGCTGAATTTTACTTGATTAAATGAAGTCCATATTTACCATGTTCCAATATGTACCAAAATCGCGAACGCGGTGGCTCGGCTAGCCCAATCAGTCGCGCCCTGGCGCTTACGGACGACGGACCTGTGACAGTTTTTCTCGCAAAATTTCTTGGACCAATTTTTAAGTTTTAGATAAACTAATTTTATGCTTTTTGTTCATTATGGCTAACAAGCGATGCAAGGTTAGACCAAAAAGTCAGCTAAAGACATAAGAAAAATGAGTCAGAAGAATGCGCTCCAAAGATTTGAGTAAAAGTAAATAAATATTTTATTTCTAATGTAATTTAGGACTTTTTATCATATTTAAATTTTTCGAAATGATAATTATTTCTTTATTCATCAAATGAATATATAAATTAGAAATTAAATATAATATTTGTTAAAACTAAGCGAAATGTTCAACGATCATAGTGCCACAGTATAATCATATCAGTATATTTACCAGTGACAAGGGTGACATTTTGATATCTATATTATGAACACTTCGCCACTGCTGCCACCTGCATAGGTACTGCCTATCAGTGGCGAAGGGTGATATTTTGAAAGGAGGGTATCAGAAATTGACTTATGTATACCTGCTAGGGAAACTACTGAGATCGCTAAGAACAATCTTCTATTACTTATATTATATTTTGTGTGTGTGTGTGGGTGTGTGTGTATCTGTGCGTGTGTGTGTGTGTGTGTGTGTGTGTGTGTGTGTGTGTGTGTGTGTGTGTGTGTGTATGTTTGAACAAGTGGAAGACTTTCAATGAAAACTTAAATCGATTCTATTATTTAATATTTGAAATCAAATAACGTTCTTCGTCTTCTTCTTCTTCTGTCGTGTGGATTTCGAGTCAATCGACCCAATAACATTAACTATATAAAACCTCGGTGGATATCTTCTTCGGAGCTTCTTCGACTCCCTGGACTCTCCACGCGGCCTGCAGTTACAGGCCGGTCCCTTGGTCTGTTAGCCACCCTCCGCGGTCAAGCTCACCGGGTAAGACCCAATTCGGAGAGGCCCAGTGAGCGACCAGCAAACAGGTGGCTAGGCTAGTAGTTTTCTTTTAGGACTAAGTATCTTGCTCTTGGCAGGCCTCTGGTAGATTTTCCTCTAATCCTCTTCGCAGGGTCTGAGGGTCCTCGTCTTTGGAATGATTTTCCTGCTCTGTCGAACATGTTCTTGGTTCCATGGTTCGACGTTCTCCCACTCTAGATCGCGATGTATGACGTTGTTCCTCATGTATCTCGCAGCCTTTATCGCTGTTCTGAGGGTTGGGTTCTCTTGAGCTCTGATTGTCTTCTTTGGGGAGTTGCTGGTTAGGGCGTACCAGGCGGGTGCCGCGTACGTATATCTTGTAAATGTTGAGCTTTGTCCTGGTGGGTAGTTTGCTGTCCAAGATGGATCTTAATTTGGCTCTCGCTGCCCTGTCACATACTTCACGTGCTTAGCCATTGTGAGATTGCGGTCAATGATGACTCCTTCGTACTTGACCGAGCTTGTTCATTTTATTCTTCGCCTTAAAGGCGTAGTGGCGGTGGTAGATCATATCGTCCGGTGATGAGGGCTTGCGTTTTTTCCACATTGGCTTTGAGTCATTTTCCATTCAGGGAGTGCGTCAAGAGTTGGTTGCATCTTTTTGGCTGCGTGGTTCGGTTTGTACGAGGCTGGTATGAATGCTGCGATCCGCAAAGTGCTAATTGGACGTCTCCCACTCAAGAGCTCCCCATACAGAAAATCCTTGCATGATAAGGAACTTTAATCGATTCTGGCGCGGAAACAATTGCTGGTAGGGGAAATGATACAACAACAATAATAAAACAACACATAATAAAAAATAATAGTACTAACAGCTCCCCCCACGAGCAACCGTTTCCACACCAGAGCCAAATCAAAATTCTTCATACAAAAGATCCTTGTATATCAGGCATCTTGAAAAATGGTGGAATCAGAAAACGAACCAAACATATCGGATCAATACGTCAACTACTTCCCACCTGCAAAATTTCAGCTTAATCAGAGCATTTTTTTTTCGGGCGCCATTTTGTATCCGCCATCTTGGATTTTCATGACCACAGGAAGTTGCCCTTTATTGGCCTCTATAATATTTCTTCGAGCACTTTCTACCTATCTTTCATCATTAAGGATATATTCGACTTTTTGTTTTGTATGGCGGCCATCTTGATTTTCACAATTTTGGATTTTTTTACACAGCACGTGCTTGTGCCCAGGGTGTGCTCCAAAGTTAGTTCGAGGACCCTCCCGCTATCTATGATATCTGGAAATTGGGGGGTTTTTTCAAGATGGCTGCGAATCCACATGGTCCTGGACCACCATTATTTTTGTTTTTTAAATAGAGTGACCCATAATTCGTAAGTATGCCAATTTAAAAAAAACCGTTAGATTCCCGCGACAAAATTCAGAATGACTGGGTAATTATAATTATCCTACTACTAATTTTCGTATACTGTGTCGCCGGCCGGGGTCATGCGAGTTCACTGCCGGGCTGTGTGCGCGAAGTATGCCCCGCGCTGCTCGGACGCCGCAAAATACCTACTCTCGTGCGAATAGCAAGCCTTAAATTAAAACAAACATGAATGTCTCTGACCGTGTCCTTTGTAAACAAGTACATAGGAACCTAACCCTACTTATTACCTAATAGGGTTAAGTTACTGAGTGTGAGTGGTATAGAGTTAGGATTATTACACCATCATTAGAAATATTCAGGAAGATTTTTGACACACCCGGTATAAATATACAATATAATATTTCGATTACACCCGGTATAAATATAGGGTGATACGAAATCGGGCTTATTTCGAAGCATTCCACTTTATTGATGTAGAATATTGGAAACATAACATCAGCAACACATTTGAATGGTAAATGCTGAAGGTGCACTCTGAGGCCATGAGATAAGGCTCAATATTGAAAGGTCAGTTGTGATTTGAATTGCTGAATTGTACTGTTGGTAGCAAAAGTGGGTTGGTGTTGTTGTTTTAAGATTATTATTTTTAATGGTAACATCCGAAAGTTCATATTGGTATTGAACAATCGATAGATTAAGTAGTAGCTTGGTCTAGTGTCTAGTCTAGATCTTTCTCGCAGATCATTAAGTAGGTATAGATTGTTTTTCTATTTATCTTTGTTTTCATAATTTCCTCCTCTTTTTTATTAAGTCGATGAATAGACCCTAATTTTTTAAATAGGTTCTTAAAGGGATTAAAAAATAACTGATTATTTTAAACTACAAAAAACACTATTTATTGTTCACATTGGTGCATTGAACACTAGACTTAGTAGCTTGGGTCTTCAGCACAGTTCACAGTAGTCGTAAAATTATTATTATTTAATTACAGCCGAGCAGGAGAATTGCTGATGTAGCTATACCTGTAGCTAAGGCCTGTATTTATAATCAGCTCTCAAGAGTGACAGCGAGTTTGAGTTCGTATCAGAAATGTCATTTCAGTACAAAACGACCTGTCAAATCCATAATTAATATTGCTCTCAATCTTAAGATCGCTTTATAAATACGAGCCTAAATTTTAGACTGTCGAAGCCATTCGTTTACTTAATTTTTCCGCAGAGCTCCCTTCTATCCAGGATCATGGACGACTGTTTCCATTCTAATACATCGCACGTTATTTGAACTCTGTTAATTCAGGCCATAGTTTGATGGAAGACCGCGCACAACGGCACAGCCAACAAAACTAATCCAACAGCGAAACAACGCCACTATCTCGTTTCTCTTCCGTGCCCAGCTAAGCCTAGTTTCGAAGCGAGTTGACAATTTGACATCGGAACGGACGCTGATCGACGACTTTTGTGGGCGACGGTACCAGGCTGTACAGTCTAGCGGATTTGGCGTCGGGCCAAACAGACGAGCGACCTCCGCGTTTTATCTATTCAGAATTGAATGTAGCTATAATAAAATTGTCTGGCTACGGTGCTAGTCGCTAGCGGACCTCGTAACTTAAATTGAAGTTTCCAATTGGTTACAAAGGTTTTTTTGGTGCAGGTATAATGGCGCAGGTCAGCATATTTTAATGAGGAAATATTTGTCAGTCAAGGCAAAAACGAAAGCTCTTTAGCGCTCTGCTTATACATTACGGGATATTAGGTGTATTATCAGTATGTATTATTAAGAACTAAATATGAGGGTCATTTCAGAAATAAAAGCCATTGTAACGCCAGTTTTTCAGCCCATTAGTTTAATCCTAATTTAAAAAATAACTATCACCCGTCACAGTTTTTCAACACTATGCCCGGTTAGTGACCGGTATATTCTACGTATTTTTATCGCTCTCGGTCTAGTAAGAAAGTGTACCTTCCTATATAAGTACAGTCTACCCCAACATTAATGCACCCTAGAGACTGGGGTGTGTACACGTGATACGGGTTTTAATTCCAAAATACGGACATTTCCTGAATTTAATTTCGGTGTTGCCTGCTGCAACCGTCTTTGGCTGGTATGTGGGTATAATTTAATTACAGCGAAGACAATTATGGTTTCACTTATTGCTTGGGTGTGGTTCATGTTATGGGTGCATTATTATGAATAACTATGCTTCCATGTTGGACATAGAGTTATTAAAAAAAATAAGGGTCTAGATGTACTTATTACAAGTTAGGCGATGATGGGATTAACACAATCCTATGAAAAATGCCCATCTATTAAACGTGACGAAAACAAATTTTATCATAAACATCTAGCTCTACGAATTCCGTAAAGACTAAATGCGTACTCTGTGTATTCCTGTAAAACCATTTCTTAAAACTGATTTCTGAAACGACACTTTTTCAGGTGCATCGTAAATAATTAGGTGGTCTGTCTGCCTACTTCTTATGAGAGGAAAGCGTGATTATATACGTATTTCAAGCACACACTCTAACCCCTAGGGTGCATTAATGTTAGGGCGTGGACTGTACGTGTATAGGTGCAATTTGTGGTTTCCCGATAATGGGTAGATTTTTGGGGAAAATGTTGGGTTTGTGGTGTCGAATAGGATTTTTGGGTTGGGCAATTACGGGACTGCGTTGTTGGTAAAAATTTGTTCGGGTTGTGATAATTTTGAATAAATTGCCTGTAGTGTTTCCTGTTTGTCAGAAATGGGCCTCCACTTCCCAGTCTATTAGGTAAATAAACGTGAGCTTATGAGAAACTAATTTTTTTTCGTCTTCTAAATAATCTAAGAGAAGGATATAACTACTACTCTATTCAGATATGTTTATTGTGCTGCTGTGAATCTAAGCAAATTATAATCTTGGCACCTAAATGAATCTCCAGCTAAGCACTTAATCGTAAATAAGCATAGTCAAGGCAGTAACAAACGTATCTCACAAATCCTTTCCTTAAATCACAAGAACACTCATGCAAGTAAATAACTAAACCCTCAAGCACAAAGTTTTCACAATAAACGGTTTTCCTCGTCTCATTTAATGCAGGAACATTACTGCCTCTATGGTCTAGCAGTCTAAGCCATGGGCTATAGGATTTTGGGTTCGATTTCCACGGGGGGAACATGTGTCAATTTATCACTTTGTTGACCCTATTAGCTGTGCAATTAGGCGGTTTAAAAACTCTGACATCAGGGTTCATCGGGTCGATCGACTCGAAATGACAGACGAAGACTTTATTGTCAATGCTCGGTGAATCACCTGATTTTCTGCATGAAAAATGATTTCGTGCCGTTGCTGTCTATGATATTTATACAGACCATGTCAGAATGGTTGCAAAACTCTGACAATAGTCGAGATAGTCGTACGTTAACTCGAAAAACCCACTTGAATTCACTTGATAACAAGACAAAGACTAAACAAGCACAAAGTTTTCACAATAAACGGTTTTCCTCGCTTCATTTAATACAGGAACATTTACCACTAGAAATCTTGAGAAAACTCTATTCCGCACATAATTCCGAGTGATGGATGCAAGCTTGAGACGATACAGGGCTTTTCCATTTCGCATAAAATTTAGCTTAAATGCACTCTGGTGCAGCTACTCACTCACTCACTCTTGTTAGGGATGGGTAAGGATTACTTTTCTTGAATACGAATACGATTATCTGTATAATCCGTTTTCCAACGTTGCGTTTTGCGGTCTATAAACTACTTTTCCTTTACAACTTGTTTTAACAAGCAAGTTTGTAACAAGGTTATTGTCTGCGATTCCGAAATTTGAACCTCTGCTTAGTTGCAAAGAAAAAACTGTTTATGGGCCGCAAAACGTTGTTGGTATCGATAACGCAACGTAAAAAAACTTAGTTACAGGGTCGTATTTATAAAGCGATCTCAAGATTGAGAGCAATATTAAGTATGGATTTGACAGGCTGATTTGTACTGAAATGACATTTCTGATACGAACTCAAACTAGCTGTCACTCTTGAGAGCTGATTATAAATAAGAGCCTAAGTAACCCTATTTCACGTTTGGAGAAGTTTTGAGCGCTATTATTTGTTAAGTTTCGTAAGTTAGTGTTTTAATATTAAGTAATGTACCTAATTAGAATTACCTATTGCAAAGTTCCAGTGACTGAATAATTTAATTATCTCTCTGTTGACTTCGAAAAAGTCCGTAAAAGTGACTCAAATTCTTCATTATATTATTATGATTGTCTAAAAAATGGTATCCTAAAAATAGGTCCGTCAATTTTACTAAATTTTTCTCTTATAAGAAATGTTATGTCCAAAAGAATATTTGTATTGAAGTGAAACTTCTTTAGGCGCGATGAGAGTAAAATTTCAAGGTCGGATGACGGAAATACGTCACGGCGGGGGACGGAAGTCGAAATGACAAAAATGTCAAAGAAGTTTCACTTCAACACGTGTACTCGGCACTCACGATCTTTTTTGAATACGAAATATTCGCAAAACATCCCTACTGCGCGCATTATGCAAAGCGAGCATTTAAGGTGTTAAACGTGGATGAAGTAAGATCAGTGTAATGTACGAGATTCGGTAGTGCGGCGCTTTCCGATGCGCTGATAAACCTAATTTCGGAAATGGAAGAAGGGGAAGCCCCTACGCGTAAACAACTTAGTTGTATTGATGTTTTTCTCGAGGTTTTTGAACGCCTACTTTCGGTTGTCATCTTTCTTTGTTTTAGTTGTAAAAAATTTGCTCTCCTTTGTTTTGGAGATTGTATTTAAAAACAGTCGTGCCGGACTTCTCCCATATTGGACTGGAAGCGATAGAAAAACATAGAATGAACTAGACGCTTCTCCTCCCTGCTTTAAAAACCACATTTTCCTCTAAAGTTGGAAATATTTTACCCACACTTATGTTTGAGTCTGTTATATTTGGTATTTGGCACTGTATGTTTTTTCATTATATTTTATGTTTGTAGCATGACTAATTTACCCTTATTATTAAACTTTAAACATTTATAGTAGTTCAGTAAACATAATTAATATCTAAAAAGAGTTCAATTCTACTAGCTGTTGATATTATTGTTTCTAAGGACGTCGGCTACAATAAATTTATTTACAGCAATGAGCACTAGTTACTTTTGTTCAATTTAGATTATCAGCGATGTCGCCTGTGTACATTAAACTTAAATAAATAAAACAGCTAATTTAAAATAATTCAGTATATTATCTCTGATTTCGCTTACAAACGCTCTAAATAAGCGAAATTCAAGCCGAATTTCAGTTTTGACTAGCCTTTATTGCTGCAAAAGGAGAAGTTTGTTTTTAGCCAAACTGTCACCAACAGCAATCGCTATTCAGGTTATGTTCAGAAGTTGGCCGCTGTGTAGGCCACCCTGTATAAACTAGGTATATAGGGTGGAATAGAAACGTGGTGTATTTTCTATGCATTTTTGCGATTTGTTCTTGACTCTAGAAGCGTTGTGGATTCTAGCGTTTAAATAAATAGAACATATTTCCTTAAAATTATGATAAAGTACGAATAAAACTGCGTTCTAGAACGCTAATACTTCGAATATGTTTCTACTGTTTAAGATACATTTTATTATAGGCGCGTCCATGATACGTCCTCAACGAGAGCATTCGTTCGCGAGTAACCTTCGCGCGCGTATATCGTGATCTATAGACGCCAAATGCATATTACATAGATAACCTATGCGCGCACGCAGGTTGCTCACAAACGAATGCTCTCAGTGAGGACGCACCTTTATTCACAGAGTATGATTAATTATTGTGAGGCTGTTAAGTAAAACCACCAAGAGTACCAAGAAACTCTGCTAATTAGTCGCTATGAAAGACACCATAATATGTAAAATAGTCTACGCGTAATAAGGTGCTACGTAAAGCGTAGACTTATGCTACGAAAAATTGCATTTTGTATTTTAAATTCGTAGTCACAAATGAAAATAGTGACACTTTTCAACGCATGTAAAACCGTCTTTACCGGGTTTACAGTGACATGTGAATTTACGCTATCGCGCCGTTGCAACTAGGGCGTTGAGCATAAATGACTTAAAAAAATATTGAAATTCCTTTTTGGTCCATTTGGTCCATTCTAGCTTTCATAATTTTTTATCAGCACTTAATTAAATATCTTAAATAACAATTCAAAAATTTATGTAAACATTGAAACCTTCAGGTGCATCTATTGTATGTTTTTTTCGAATTTTCCACGCTGATATGATGATGATACTATTCATATACAGGATGTAAAATAAAATTAGCTAACCAAACTTTAGGATGTGAAACTACCCATGAAACTGAACAACTTTCTCCAAGGAACATAGGTCGAAATATATTTAAATAAAAATGGCCCTCCCATAAAAACGATGACAGTGGCTCGGCCATTTTTATGGAATGGCCAATGTTTTTTTCTTATTTAGACCTTTGTCCATGAGGTAGGTAAGTTATTCTGATACAGGAAATTATTTACACTCGGTATACAGCGTGGAAAATTACCTAATAACGTTGCTTGTTGCTGTCTTTTTGCTTCATTAGTAGTTTGTACAGGGTGTGTAGGTATATTAAAGTACGAAAAAATACGTGTTAATTGGCTCAAATACTAATACATAACGGAAAAATATGTCATGTTTATTTCGTGCCAATTAGTGTGTCCGAATAGTTAGCTAATGTTTTTTTTTTAGTAAATACTGTATTTTCCTTTTTCTATTCATACATGATACGCCAGTTTAGTGTTATAGCGTTTGGCATAAAAATCTTTTAAAAATCGGTCTAACAGATAATAATTTAATTGTGAAAACTTTATACAAAACAGGACGACAAGAATATTTCGGATTAACGGAAAGACAATATTTTAGCTAAATAATTTTTTTTCTAGGACACAATTTATCTGGCACAGAACAAAGGCAAAGGTGAAATAGATCTGAGAATTTCATAAAAATGGGTCAGGTATATTTTCCAAATATTTTGTCTCTAAGAACAGAAATAGGTAACAAACTAGGTTGCACATAGGACAATCTACCTTGTTGATGTCTTATAGAAAACTTTTAGGTTGAAACTATAAGTTACGTTGCCTCATCTTTTGTCCTTTAAAAATTATTTGTCAATTTTTGAACACACTTTTAAGTCGTCCAAGCTTTTCGGTCATCAACCCGCGAAGTAGGTACTTAAGTACTTATTATAAAGATCTGTCGCTAAGCACTTTATAATGACTAATAAGTAGCTAATAATCCTTTTGAATTTTAAAAGGCAAATCCAATTAATAAAATGGTACGACAAAAATCCTAGTGAATCCGGCCGACGTTCGCCGAATCGATTGCTCAAAGGCTTACGGGATTAAAACTGGATTAACTGTGCTTCAAACTTTGTTAAAAACAGTCCCTTCGAGGCTGAGAAAAAATATTACAGGGGTTCGGTGAAACTTCTTAAAGGCTGGGAGTGCTTTCAAAACGTAGTATAGTATCTACACCTTAATCCCAGATTTTTCTATATGACAGTATACCTTGTTGTATTTTAGGCAATGGGCTGACAACCTCGATGCACATTTCAACCTCTAATCTAAAATTGATATTTGTCAGACTTAGCGAAAACGCCTTTTACTATGCGTTTTACGCCCTGCAAACCCCGCAAAAGATAGAGACGTATCTTATACATCATGTATGTATGTATACCTGCTGCGTTTTTTGTTACCCATTATTTTGCCGTCACGTAACTATACGTTCGTGATGTTAGGAAGGTGATAAGACTGAAGAAGGTACTATGTAAGATTATATCTGTAATATTTTCTCAATACTGAGCCTACTTTATCATTTCTTTTAAATGTTCGATTTGTCTGAGAATGCCTCTGCCTCGATTACTAATGAACCAGATTAATATCTAAGTAACTACATAGTTTTTTTTAAATCCCTTTCTGTTTCGCAAAATTCATAACGATTTACGAAATTGAGGTAAATATTCTGAATAAAATAGCGCAATTCAGGATCCACGCGGCCTTAAATAAAGGCCCACACGCCTACAAAGCTGAAGCACAGGCTGAAGCGCGATGATTCTTCCACTGCGCAATATTAGCGGCCGCGAACATCATAATATTATTACACTCTTATATTTGTTACGTAACGTATTGCGTGCGTATAGTGAAATTGTGTAGAAAGGTTGTAGATTCTGTGCCCGTATAAAAAAGCGCGTAGTAATCTCGTAGCACACTCGTGGCAGCTACGCCGTAGAGTTTATCCTCTACGGCGTAGCTGCTACGGATGTTTAAATAAGGTGTTTATGTTTAAACCTTATAAAAATACACCTTATAAGTAACTTCTACTTCTTTACATATTTAAACAATAATTTTACACTAATAAAAATATAGAATGTTGTAATATGTGATCTACTGCCAGAGTTCGTACATTATACACAACATAACTGTTACATAGTAATTTGTTCACAGCCGACTTACAGAGTAATGTAAAATTATTATGTGTTGTTTTTTAAAATTTTGTATAGCAAGGTAGGTAAATAAGCTTATATATGTTATACGAAATAAAAGCATTTCAGTCGTGTATATAAGTAAGGGGTAATACATAAATTACGTAACGCAATTTTGTAGCAAGGTGGCGTCCGGTTTTGATATGTTGTTGTTGTTTTAGGGGCATGGCAAATAGGAAGAGGTGCGGCGCCGGTGCGTCGCCGGTGCGTCGTTTTTGTTTAGAAACTTCAAATCAAGCTGCGCTGCGCAGACGTAAATTACATACAAAATCTGATCATCATTCTTTGAGCAGGATATTTTTTGCATTTTGAGCGTCATTTGTATTTACCTCCTTGATTTTATTTCTTAGTTAGATGATTGCTCTACTAATTAAAAAAAATGTTTCACTGAGTCTGCTTCTCCTAGTGGTAGTTATACCGAACAATCTAATAAACCCTTGTGTCAGAGTTTTCACAGCCTCTAATAATACTCTGACGCGGTTGGTGTAAATGTAAACTCACCATTTGATTCAGTAATATAATGTAGTTAGATTACAATAACTTTTTGTTACGTAATTTACTTCCGACCCCTAGGAAAATACCGTACTGTGTTAATAAATATGGCGGCTTCTACTTAGAAGGCGAGGTAATAATGTTTTCCCGTTCTCACTATAGATTTGCTCGTTCATACATTAATTGTGTTTTGTTTTCCTGTGTTTACTTTGGCTGTGGCAGTTCACATGTTATAATGCTTCCTGGATACAGAATAGCAGACAATGTGTTAAGACCTTCCCTAAATAATAAATACGTTCAAAGAATGCTTGTTTATGAATAACCAATGTTGATATACAGGGTGTAAGGGAATTTGTACCTAAAACTGAAGGAGTTAAGTACTCATAAAAAACAAAACTGAACAACATCCAAAATAAATAGTTAGATTATTATTTTGAACCAGATTATTACCGCGATTATACTTATTGTTACCTCGATATTTCAACGCAGTTTCATGCGTCATGGTCACGAGCAGACTGGTAATCTAATTGAAACAACAATCGCGAAAGTCTCAAAACTTATATTTATAAGATCCACATTTATTTATTTTTAAATAAAAGAAATTGTTTGATTCTTCGTACAAATTAAAAATAAAGACAAATCATGATCAAATTATACAACATACATATCATAGCATAATATTAATAACATAGTACTTTTGACGTCAAATCCAGCCTTTCTTATAAACCTTGTCATAGGACGTCAAATACGGCCATTTTGATTCTGCGTCTTTACACCATTACTACATGCGTTTATCACGATCTCTACCTTATTAAATCACCCTGACACATTCATATACAAACCGCTATACCCACCGTCTGAGGCTCAACATGACTAATTTACTTTACTCGTTTAATTATTTTAATCATATCCGCCCAGGCAGGGTGTGAGTCTACAAGTACGTCAAGGAAATAAATGAATGCAGGCAGTGGCGTCACAGGGCAGGCACTCAATACAGGCCAACGAATTTCTTACTACATGCGCGTGTGCGTGTTGCGCTGCTGCCTTTGAAAGAGTTGGTTCGCGCACCGGTTGGCGGGTAGCGTTAATATTTCGGTGCGGAGGTGGCAGTGTGCCTTCTTTAGCGTTAGCCAATTTTATATATTTTATGGTGGCGCTGCATGTTGGGGAGATCTTTCTCTCTCTCTTTTCTCTCGATGAACCCGATGAACCCTGGTGTCAGAAGTTTTAAACCGCCCAATAGCACGGCTAATAGGACTCTGACATAGTTTGTGCACCACTATCAAAGACCAGCGACCGTGACCGAATCTTTTTTTTCTTCCAGACAATCATTTGATTCAGCCTGTATTGTCCTCACCAAAATGTCACAAAATTGACAAATATAAATTTTGTGTTCCCCCTGGGAATTGAACTCTGGACCTCCTGCCATGGTTCAGACCGCTAGACCACGGAGGCACTTAAGGGAGATCTGTCAAATATGGTGTTAGCGGCCATGTTGGCGGCGTTAGTTCCTTTTTTGGCCACGTTCATTTAAATCCTTGACTTAAATAAGTGAATTTAGTCAGAGTGTTATTCGGATGAGGCTGCGATAATGCTGTTTGTAAAACCGAGACGAACATTATTTATTCAAATTGAGTTAGTTGTACGTGGGTGTCAAAATGGGGCCACGAGGAAAGAGTTTAGGTGTAAGCGATCCACGTGGTGTGACAAAAATACACTATTTTATACATTAGAAAGATGGTTTATTTTATTGACAGGTAAATCAATTACGCCACATCGAGGCAAAGTTCCTAAAATAAGTACTGGAAGCGTTACCTCGTTGCACTGTTAGAAATATAGTATAGGATAGGAAGCCAAACTAACTACCTAAGTGATCTGCTCTCACAAACTTTGGCTGGTATTTATAAGGCAATCTCACGCTTGAGAGGTATTAATATATTATATAGATGTGACAAGACATTATGAACTAAAGTCACATTTCTGTTCTGAATCCGTTCCTATCACTTTTGAGCTGATTATAAATACCTCCATTGACTTCTTATAGTATGAATACTAAAATAGTTCTAAGTTTGCGTTTTTTGTGGCCCCACCCCTTCTAAACGTCACTGTTACATGAACATTTTAATTTTGCCGATTTTACCCGACCAAATTAATTTACCGAACCGCTTTTACAAACGTGCGTGTATTACTTGCAATCGAGAAGTCCGTAGCTCAAGGGAAATCATGTTCCTTTCCTAAGAACAGCCGCCATGTTTTTTTTTCTTTTTTTATTTCAGGGCTTTTGTCCGCCATTTTTATTGCCAGTGCTAAAATCAATTACGTTCTGACATGAATCAAAAATGGAATGACTATACCTAGATCGATTTTTGAATCCGCTTTGTTTTAGGATTTGATTGTGAAAATTGTGAAAACTAAATTAATTTTTTTCGCTTTGTTCCAGGTATGTCGATACTGGGAGTCTGCGAAAATGGTAATAAACTTCACTGACCATGTGAGTGAAAGAATGTAATAAAAAATAAAATAATGGAGTATTAATACTTATGATATATACTAACGATATTCGCAAATAATCTTAGGCCCGTATTTATGAAGCGATCTCAAGATTGAGAGCAATATTAAGTATGGGTTTGACAAGCCGTTTTGTACTGAAATGACATTTCTGATTCGAACTTAAACTCGCTGTCACTCTTGAGAGCTGATTATAAATACGGACCTTAGATTTTAGATAAATGTTTACAGGCCACCAACTTATCCGTTCAGGTCAGGACATTTGGAACTAAAATTTGGCTAGATTACAGGATGGTTCTTAAAGATCGACCGCGAAATCTGTTCACCTGTCACGTCACCACTATAGCTGCTGTCATCGCTTCAATCACTGTCAGTTTAACCATAGCTAAATTTTAGTTCCTTATATCGCCGCCTGAACAGTAATGACGGTCGCGCTATAGATATCTCGCCCACACATTGTTTTTGTAAACAGTCTAAAAAAAACATATTCTTTCTTTTAATTTTTATGACTTCTGCCGACAAGCAATTCAGCCAGTGTCAACCCATAAAGCTTCTCAAACTGTCACAATGACAAAAGAAAAACCTTTTTCTGCTCGTAAGCTTACACTGTCACTGAATAAATTAACGCAGAGGTGTCAGGTCGGTCAAACGGATAACCCCGCGAAAGGGCAGCCCAAATTAAATGAACCGGAAAAGTGAATAAAAAGGTGAAAAAGGGACGCCCTAACCCTTCGCCCTGAGGCGAAATTGCTTAAGTTATTTTTCTTTAATTATAAAAGAGAAAAGATGATCTGTATCTGTGTACTCTTTGTCAAAGAATAATAGTGTCTTTGTTAAAGCTTCACAGTTTCTACAAGAATAGTCTATTTAACATTTCAAAATATATAAGTATGAAGGTTGTCTGGGCATTCTGGGCAACTTCTTTGCTTGGGTGGATGATTCCTAGAATTCAAGGCCTCTTATTTTGGTTTTGTAACAACCACTGTAAAAATGCGCCGCCGGTGGTGTCCAGTGTCATACGCCGGTGGTGTCCAGTGTCATACGAAACAAGAATAACCTTAGGACGTTTGCGCACTGCTCCGAATTCGATTCGTATCCGAATCCTGTCCGTGAAAATTCCATATAAAACGGATTCGGATGAGTGCGAAAGCTGTCATACATTTACTAGGAAGGCCACTTCGGATCAGAAAATATTCGGATTCGGATTCGGAGCAGTGCGCAAACGCTCTTATTTTTACAGTTATACCGCCCCGCTCTAATCTGTGGTTATACTACTGTCAAAAAATGTCTAATATGTATGTTTATATTAATATAAACTTTTTTCACATCAAACCGATGACTTCCGCCTGAAAGACCACAGAGGAAGTAATATTGTGGTATTTTCATTGCGTTATAGGGTATTTTAAACAAGACTTTTCCTCAAACCTCTTACGCAATACATCCAAACAAACAAGAGAGGTGTGAAAGAAAACCAGAACAAATAAGAAAAAGAAACAGCGATTTACGGACTAAACGCGTTATTATTCTTTAGGAGCAAGGTCGGTGTAATACAAACCCCATTTGTCAAGATAAGCGTGTACAGGCCACGGTGAGATAGGGGGTCGTTACGTCACAGATTTGCACCTATGCTGTCGTGGCCATGAAGACATTATTTTGAATAAAGAACGTTTCGTTTGCTGGCTGTTTTGACACCATAAAGTTTTCTTTTTAAAAACTTGTAAAGTTTAAATTAAGAACGTCATCAAGTTATCATTTAAATCGATTTAAATACAAACGCTGGGTCGAGGTCATGTTCATGGGAAAAAAATATTTTTACCAACCTTGGTATTGGCTTTGCAAACGATACCTATAAAACACAGGGAGCAAAAAGAAATAACGAATCCGGAAAATAAAGAGGTTTCACACACCATTGCCCGCTGTTTGGTAAGCCGCAGCCGATGAAAGATGGCTGCGTTTCAGTATTTCGCGATTTCCGTAAACAACTTCATCCGCCATATTGCGGTTCCATCTACAATAGGTAGTAGTGATGCGGCATTATCGATGCTAAGTTCTAACCGTCGGTGACGTGAGATATCCTTGGTAAAAATATGAATTGATATTTTAACCACGGTTCCGACGATATGCTGCCGATTCGGTTACAGAATCAACTTAACTTATTTTACACACCTCTGCATTATTATATCAACATAATGTATCAAGGAACTTGCGTTTAAAGCAAGAAAATAATCCCAAGGGATTTAAAGTTGTATGGAAATCCTTAATAGCCCAAGGGTTATTATGTGATTTGAATTTGGAATGTCATGTGAACTACTAAGAAAATAATTTTCAGAAAAAAAAAATATGGCTGTGTGTGTATTAAAACTGTTGCCACACTCGCCTTCTGCGCCTCCCGGCGAGTGTAAAAAGGCTGTATGACTAGTTATCTGTATGTGCTCTTTGCTTTGTATAAAAAAAAGAAACTAAAAAAAAGAAAACGCGGTTTGATTTTGCAAAAGTTTTTCTCTCATTGATTATTACTTCCATTTCGTAAATTGTCGAGTGAAATTAATATTTTGACTCCAGAAGACATTGTGACTAGTACTTATTTTATCGTATTTTGTTATTTATGTTGAATATGTTAAATACGATCAATTCGTTTTTTGGAAAAATACGTAGGTAGTGGATTGTGAACGTGAAGTGTAGTTCAGTGAGTGTGAATTGACTTTCGGATCTGTTGCTTCTGGTATGTTTTCAATATTTATTTATGTATCAATATTACATGATTAGGTATATTTCTGAGCTTTATTATCTTACAGACGCCTGCCACCGTCTAAGTAATCTGTGCAGTAGGTGTGTAAAATATAGTATGCTCCTCGGGAATAAATGTGTCTTCGCCTTGGGCAGACTTGAATCCCTCGCTACATTCAGGATTCTTGTCATAATTCCCTCGCTTCGCTCAGGAATTAAAGATTTAATTCCCTCGCTGCGCTCGGGAATTAATCCTAGAATCCTTCATTCCGCTCAGGATTCAATATGCTGCCCGTGACGTTAGACACTGCTTTATTCCCTCGTTGCCTAATATACTATAAGTTTAGTCCTGTCAAAAAGGATGGCAGTATAGACGGACTTATTATAAACCTGTCACATAGATCGAATGCACGAAACGAAACGCATTTTAGTTGGGACCCTTTCACATCACAACTTAATTTGACTTATCTTGAGCGTTATACGTCAGTTTGACACAATTATAATCAGCTGTTGTGTTGCTGTCTCTATTTTATTCAAATTTTAGAAAGTGACAGGACTAAACTTAAATTAGTTAAGTTGAAGCTGTTTCCGAATCGCCGCCAGACAGGTCATGTGATGGAGATATCACTGAATTATCCTCGCTTAGGAACCTAATTGGATATGCAAGTAATAATTAAGCATATTACTAGTAAATGTATAATTATGTCAGCCTGAGTCGTAAAGCCGTGCTACATTAGTACTAATTTCCGTGGACGGCAGTATTGATCTAATCACAATATAGGTCATATCATAATACCTACTGTGATATGAGAAACTAAGGCTCGTATTTATAAAGCGATCCTAAGATTGAGAGCAATATTGAGTGCGGATTTGACAGTTAATTTTGTACTGGAATGACATTTCTGATACGAACTCAAACTCGCTGTCACACTTGAGAGTTGTTTATAAATACGGGCCTAACTTTTGAACCGACTTCAAAAAAGAAGGAGTATCTTTTGTTCAACTGAAATTCTAATAATGGTTTTGTGTGTTCATTCACTGATTTCTCTAAAAAAGAGTCTCCTGATGGGTTGGTCCTATATAAGTGTCATTAAATCCGTTCAGTAATTTTTAAGATATAAATTGTGTGTGGCGTAATATGGCGCAGTGGGTGGTTGTGGGCTGAATATGATGATGATAATGATGATGAAATTGTCTGTGCAGACGTGCTACAAGACGGATTTTACGTCCTGATTTTTAAGTTCATAATATTTATAGGATTCTATCCGTGGGCAAAGTCAAGTTTACTTGCTTAGTGCAAATTCTTACCCCCAAAAGTTACCAAATTTAACAATTACAACCACTTAAGATTACAGTAACTTCCTGTAAAACCCTTCTCTAAACACGAAAGGGATTCAAAGATGGCTGACAGCCGTATTCCAAACTAATATAGCAAACGGAACAATAGTAAGGAAACTAATTTTGTGCGCCCAAGTTATATTATTTTAGTTCAGAGGTTTGGGCATTATAGCCTTGGTGGTTTGGCTTTGGGATCTGACCCTGATACGATGAATCGTTCTTTGTCATGTTGTATCTTGAAGTTTTACCGTTCTTGTATTGAATGGAACGCTTAGAAACACGGATTTATAATAATAATTCATTTATTTATTCAGATTACAAAGATCCATTTTCTGTTAGTAAAAGACTTAAAAATTATGTTACCATCATTAAGATTTATACCTATACACAGAATTTATATTTTACTTCCACGCTGGACTGGGAGCGATAGAAAAATACAGAATGTGCCAGCTGCATCTCCTCCCGAGCATGCTGTAAAAACCAGCTAAGGGATTCGAGGGTTTCGGTATTATTGTAACTAGGCGATGGGCTGACAACCTGTCACTACAGCAATATACAGATCTATCTTAAACAACCCTCAAAACTTGTCACACGTGGCGAAACGACCTTTGTTTGGATCGTTGACGCTCTGCCTACCCCATTAGGGATACCAGTAAGTTTTTTTTTTTTTTGCTAAAAAATAAAGTTGAATTACCTATTTTATCATGATAATGTCACTGAGGATTTTATTAGTTAACATTGAACTGTTAAATAACAGTAGTGTTGCTGTTGTTGACAGTTGTTGTAACTTCAAATACATATTGAAATAGGCCCATTTAGTTTGACATTATGGTACGATTCCGACGCAATCTGGTATAAATCAGGGGTTGAGTTTCCAAAATGTTATCTATTATTCATGTAAAGGGCGAACTCCTGTATAATTTATGTGAGCAACACTAAGATCGCCGCTGAGATAACTTCGCTAATTTAAATTTTAAGGCACTTGAAGGAGTTTTGAATAATCGAACTTTATCGCCTTAAGGCATTAAATATCTAATCAATCAATTACACGTATTCTGAGGTTTGCCAAACTCATTTCAACCAAACTACTTTTAACAGACTTGAGTTGTGTTTTTTTATTTATTGTGAATTTTTTCGGTCATAAAACAATAAGTAACTCTGTTACTTATAGCCTCTAGAACCAGAGGTGTTATTGATTACCGTAAAACATATAAAATTAAAAGGAGTTTTTTAATGAAATGTCTAACAAGAAAAACAAAGGAGAGTATCATATTTTCAATGGATTAAATGACCTGATTATATACATCCAAATATCCAGATCCCATTCCTTACGACGCTTTAGTTCCTAGCTTCACCACACCACTTAATCAACTATCATCATCATCAGCTCATATACGTATATCAAGGCGCACGAGCTTACCCTGAATTTAGGGCGGTCGGGCCTTAGTCAACCATGTGGGCCCAGTACGGAACTACGGATTAGTCGACTTCACACACAACCTTTAAATTTCTTCGTAAGTGCGTGCAGGTTTCCTCACGATGTGGTGCCCAGGAGGCAGCGGCCCTATACACTACACCATCGGGCTCGTAGCTTGCAACCAATCAACTATAATTCTCAGCAACACATGCTGAATATTAATTTATTCCTTAGCTGTGACAGGTAGCCTATGGTGGCCATATATCTAGTGCTGTACCTACATAACGTCTAGATTTATTACCCCAGGGTGTACTTCCAAAACGTCATGGCGACATGGAGGCAGCAAGCTTATAGGTGTGCCTACATGTAAATGGGGTAGGTAGAATAGTTTCTGGGTAAAGGAGTGAGTGTTGTTAGCAAAAAGTGTCTTTGTAGCCTAATAAAGCATTTTGAAATAAATCTTATTTAAATATTATTTTCTTCTAATTGGGGATCAGGTCTTATAGTTTATTAAATAAAATCGCTTTAGATAAAATATACCTACTTGCTTTTGTTTAAAGTTTTAGATTAAATAACTTTATAATCTCCAAAAGTTTGCAAGACACTTAATTAAGAACTTTCTTTATTTGAAATTACTTTATCTTACTTACTCATTTACAAACAATAACGATTTTGAAGTGATCTTGACAGAGGATTTATTTCGGGTGAATATGCATTATATATACGCATGTGGTGCTGGGTTAGAATAGCATCACCCCATAACTTCCCGTGGGTGTCGTAAAAGGCGACTAAGGGATAAATCCAGGAAATGGGCAGGAGCGTTCCCTGTGAATGGAAAACTTCTACTGCGCTCACCAACCCGCCTGCCAAGCGTGGTGAGTATGGCATATACCCCCAATTTTGGGGAGGCCCATGTCCAGCAGTGGACTGTTGTGGCTGATGATGATGCATTATATAACATAGATATCTGTATCATTTAGACATCATTGGAAAACGCTATCTGCATCGTCAATATACAGTTATACGTTTGTACCGACTTTACCGTTATGGCGACTTTTCGCTTTTTTATGCCGACCATATTCATTTTCATACAAGCGTTTGTCTATAAATTAAAATTTACTTTCGCAATGATACCAAATTTGTCTCCATTGATTTTCTAACCTCACTCCTCTACCACATATTCCAGCTCTAGGCGCGACAATAGTCGGCCCAGTCGCAGGCTGGTACGGGCGACATGGCTACACCAAAATTATTCATAGCCGGGCCTTGCTCAGCCAATTGGTCGGTGTAGTGTTGTAGGTACCTCCCCGTGCTAGCTACGGCTTGGCAGAATGTTGGCTGAATGCTGCATTGCCGTTGCCCGCGGATAACATTTTTGTATAATATGTAGAGCGTCTAGTGTAAAGAAACGAATTTTAGGACGTTTTAGGTATTTTAGTAAAAGTCGGAATTTTAGTAAAAAAAATAACTCTGTACTTATATCCGATGCATGCTTATCCTTCATATTGAACAATTAAGTGGTCGGATCATAGGGTCCGATATTACAATAACTGCACTGTGGTGGTGCTAGTTCGGTTAGGACGATGCAGTTAAAAAAAAAATAGAAATTGGTTTGCTCTTGACTCCAGTCTAGGTTGGGAGCGGCAAAGATAGAGTCGACGATGGAGCCAGAATATTGTATAACTTGATCTTAGTATATCCGATACATAAATACCAGAACAACAGGTTATTGAAGCAGCATCATATTTTGTTTAGCATCTGTCTGGTCATGCCAATGTTTTGCTAATACAGCTAGCCGAAGCATGGCGTTTGCTGTGTATTAATAAATTTACGTGCATTGACATTGTCAACTACCGCCAGTTCGTTATGTTATGGGATTCGGTTTATTTGAAACTCTGCTAACTATATAATATCCGGTAAAATTATGCTTTTTTATAATATGGTTATCGACCAAGCCAAGTGAGAACGAACCAAGCCAAGTGAGCTGCCTTCTATCACCTTCATCTCGTCTACTAGATTACGTACATCTTCTACTTCAATGTTTCATCTTCAGAGTCCACGATCATTGAGAGAGAATGACTAAAAGGTCCGTTGTTCTTTACTCCGCCTTAATTTTGTGCATACTGCACTTGAGCTGATAGGCAAATACAATGGTGTCAGCGGCTCCATTCATTTTGTATGGAAGGTCCAAATTTGTATTTTGACCTATGTTTCTTGGGGAAAGTTGTTCAGTTTCATGGTTAGGTTCACACCCTAAAATTTAGCCACTAATTTTTTTACTCCCTGTATTTTGGAAGATTAATCATAAATATAGCAATAGGATGCCCTCTATAAAACCCAATAACATTTGCTCATGTCCAGATAATAACTACTAAAGGGTGACTCTCCCTCATAATATCATATCAATCTTCCATTAATTTGACAATTAAAACAATCCTGTTATGATAATCGCACCCATCTTATTTATATCCTCATAATCCCTGCCCTGTCCAGTGGTATGGTCTGGGCTCAGATTTAGAATAGGCTGTAGATACCGCTTGATTACTATTCATTCATTCATCATCAGCCACAACAGTCTACTGCTGGACATGGGCCTCCCCAAAATTGGGGGTATATGCCATACTCACCACGCTTGGCAGGCGGGTTGGTGAGCGCAGTAGAAGTTTCCCATTCACAGGGAACGCTGCTGCCCATTCCCTGGATTTATACCTTAGTAGCCTTTTACGACACCCGCAAGAAGATATGGGATGATGCTATTCTAACCCGGCACCACAAGGGAAACTTTTTGTTTACTATAGATAGTATGAAAACCCAGCGTGAACTTTATTCTTTTGCAAATGAAGCCAGCCAGCCACTAAGCGACTCTACATTTTACAACTCTGCATTTCAATGGTGTTCTAGTCAAGGTTTGATACTATTTCCGTATATATTGAAACATGATTTTTTAAAATGACAAACAAGGAAGCCAAATATTGGATAAAACGTCTTGAAAGTGACTTCAAAATACCGTTCTTTCACTCTATTATCAAAGAAATAGGTATAATGTTCCACATATATCTTTGGCCGAGCCTATCCAAACAACACATGCAGATTAAATCCCAAATTCAGAACCATAATCGTTCCTTCCACGTGACACTAGCGGTCATTAACCCCTTGCAATAGGGCGCGTCCACACATCACGGCAAATAAGGGTCCATCCATACATGACGGCAGATCATGAATACAATTACACGCCTGAACCTAGCTATGGATTAAATTCACCGCTCCACTGAACCAGGGATCTGTTTTGAAATGAAGTAATGCGTTATAGAGATGGTTCCGTCAGTTAATTTGCGAAGATAGGCCTTTGGATTGATGGACAGAGGGATCATTGTGTCAGTATCGTAGGTGATATTGCGTTACGATGTGCTTGGATTTTCAATGGTTGTATTGTCTTTATACAATTGGCAGAATGTTTGTAGATTTGAGCATTATAATAGTACCTATTACCTATTGAAAGAGCCATAAAAGTAGGTCCCATAAAAAAAATATAGAGCTCACTTAGATCCAACCAAAAAAAAAAAAAAATGGAGACCTACCACAGACATTGCCCTAAACTATGGCTCGTATTAATAAAGCTATATCTCAAGATTGAGAGCAATATTGACAGGTCGTTTTGTACTGAAATGAAATTTCTGATACAAATTCAAATTATACCTAAATACGAACCTATACTTCGTCAAATATGTCTAATTACTAAGTTTTGGGCTAATACTAAGATTAAGCAATATCTATTTAGATCTGAGCCGTGCCCCCAATATATTGTTTTAAATTCGAAATTATAGGAACTTTCACAACCCTTAGAAACATTCCAGAACCAATCCTTAGCTATTCTCAAGAGCTATAGAAACTACCAAGTACCCACATTTCCATTGTGAGAAATCCTTTGTTGGGAAAATCAAAGATGGCGGTACTGTCTTAAGACTTGAAACTTAAGAATTTTGGTATCCCCTTTGCGTATTTTGTTTGTGGGCATAAAATTATTTCATAATGAAGCAAGCAAAGTATGCTTTTGGTGGGGAAATATGCATGTAATGAAATACTTTTAACTTTTTGTTTAGCTTTGGGGTTATGTGTTCTTCTTGCTTTTTATTTGAAAGACTTTGAATATTCCTGGGATTCTGCTAGAAAAACGTGCAGTCAAGTTTCCTTTACGAAACTAACATTAAATGTACTTTTTACATGGCCTTTTTTTTACATGGCTTGGCAAATAGGAAGCGGTGCGGCGCGGGCGAGGCGGAGGCGCGTCAATTTTGTATGTAATTTACGACTGCGCAGCGCAGCTTGATTTGAAGTTTCTTTACAAAAACGACGCGTTGGCGACGCACCGGCACCGCATCGTTTCCTAAATGGGCTTTTAGAGGTAAAACCTGATGTCTAAGTAGGTACATTAATTAGGTTCATATAGGTACTATGCCAGTTGCTGATATCAAATGTCTAGCTATATCTAATTCAGAAACAACTCAGCACATTTTAAAAATGTTCAGCTACGCCTGTATTCCTCATGTGGTAGGCAGAGCAGCAATGACCTCGTAAAAGTAATAAAAAACTGTCTATTGCAGTGGTTGGATGTCAACCCATCGCATACTGATTTCTGCAGTATGCCTTTATATCCTATATTTTGTACCGCTCACATTCCAGCAAGCAATGTTTAACCATAGAATTTCTAAAAATACCTCTGAATCTCAAATCCCGAGTACAGAAACCGCCCCGCCAATGAGACCTTTTATTACCGAAATTATACCCAGCCCCTAATCTCCATAGCAATCCCATTAGGAGCAACAAAACCCAGCATTATCATCACCAGCTCCACCGGATCTTGGGAATCGGAGCTCCATTTCCTTATTAGCACTTGTGCCTCTGCGGTTTGAGACTTTGGTTCTCGATTCAGAGGTGTTGGGTTTGATTCTCACCTTTGATTTGAAGACAAAAAGTTAAGAACGGGTGTACTGAACAACTTTCACTAGGAAATCCTTTCAGGAAATGAAAAAAAAATGTCTACCCCATTCATAATTTTGTATGGGGTAGCCAAAATTTGTTCTCCTATCCTGTACTTACAGTGATATTATTTTCAGATTGGTTAGGACAATACAAGCTAGATCACCTGATTGTCTAGAAAGTTATTTTAAAATACAGAATTACACTTTCGGTTGGAAACTTAATTTTTTTTTGACTCTCAGTCCAGCGTGGATTGGAATTACTTGCAGTTAATTCCAATTACACAAACTCCCAAGCAACACCATCCCATGAATGAACACGGGCTTCCACTATAAGCAATTTTTCGCCCGTTCCCCCCCTCAGTATTTACCCCGCCCCCCCCCGGAACGTGATTCGAAAACAAACGCGTACATTTCCAGAATACTATATTTGTTCGCGCCCAGTGAAGCGTTGTTCCGGGCAGGGTTGCCAAGGAAGACCAGTTTATCCGTCACTAAACAGTCACTGTATCTTTTGCGAGATATGTAGGCATCAACGGCCTGATAGAAACCATTTTCGCCACGTCTAGCCGATCGTGCTCCATAATAGTTTGCACTTTTTATCTTATCAAGTAATAATCCTCCCAACAGATTTTCGGTGATGGTGTTCCTTGAGATCGGCCAACTTCGCGGGACTAGCTTTTAGTACCCATGTGTTTACGCAACGCACAAGTGCACAATCTATTCCGATGGCACAGATTGACTGACACGTCCAGAGAGAAATCAGGCGCAGGACCGACTATTTTACATGCTCATTCCAACATGGATCATCTTACTTTTCGGACAATCAGCCTGCTGTCCTAACCAAACTAGAAACAATAACACAAAGTCATTGTCTCCCGCCGGGAATCGAACCCGGGACCTCCGGATCTTGAGCCCATGGCTCAAACACTTAGACCACGGAGCAGTCTTATCAAGTAACATGGCAGGCACAATACATGTAATTTACAAATGGTAGTATTTTGGAACATGCCCCTGGCTGGCAACCCTAATAGTGACTGAAATGCTATGGACAGTGTTGTTTCGGCTCGTTACAATATAATAAATGGCTCGTCTGTGTGTTGTTGGGTCAACAGTGTAGGCGAATTAGGAATATTTCTTCTAATAGATATTGTTCATACTTATAATAGGGAATTATAGGCACGTTTTGAGCCCACTGTCTTCAGCATAGCAATAAGGGTCAATATAGTTATATTCCGCTAACGGGTAAGACAAATTTTAAATAATGACTTGTTCATCTAAAACGTTCTTGTTTAATGTTGACGCAATAATTTTTTTTTTATACTGAGACACATTTTTGTATTAAAAATTAGATAAAAAATTGCCGGATTAAATAAGGACTACGGAGAGCTCAGTTTCCAAGGCTCGCATTTATAAAGTGATTTCGAAAATTTAGAGCAGTATTGAGTATGGATTTGACAGGTAGTTTTGTACTGGAATGACATTTCTGATACGATCTCAAACTCGCTGTCACTCTTGAGAGTTGATTATAAATACGGACCCAAGCATGCAGATTCAAATCCTACTCGCGCCAGAAATGTGTTCCGAAAATTATTGCAAAAATATCTGACCTTGTACCGAAGTCAATAATACGATAATAATAGAAAACCTATTAAAAAAATATTGTGTTATTTAATGCTAACAGGAGCTTCCCGTGGGAAATCTAAAGCGATAAACAATATTCCCTAAAAGTAAGTAAGTAAACTAGAACCAACTAAATCGATCTCGAGTATCTAGAATTTTGTCAGACATTTCCCGGAGGGGTTCTCGCAAACAAGCTACGAATATTCCAGTCTAGAATATTTTAGATATTCCCATTTAGGTGGTGACGTATTGACATTTGAAAGCAACTGAGGACCTTGGGTATTTTTGTGATGTATTTATTTTATTTGTTAATTTACTAGGTATCTTCTCTGCGATTTCACCCATGGCTAAATGAGTTTTCTATAGGGAACGAAGTATTTTCTTGCGGTGAAAAGTATTCTGTGTGTTATTTCCATACCAAAACAAATTTTACCCAAACCTGTCTAGTGACGTAAAGGATGCTAAATAACTTGCACAAGGCAAAATTAGTTAGCGTCGGGGAAACCGTACATATTTTAAAATTTTGGACATTGCTTAGTTACTTTAGACCTTTAAAACAAATGCTGAGCTATCATTTATGAGTTATCACTTTATCAGTTTTATATGAGTCATAGCTATAAACTTCCGTTCCATTTTCTATTACAAACTGTCAAATGCACTATTCGATTGATCACTAATAATCAATAGAGCAATAACAACATAAAGATACTTTCCCACTTTCCTATATCGAGTCTTACATCACCCCTCTGCGGGGCACCTAATCCAATTACTAACAAGTTATCTTACGACTATTTTCACCCGCAAATACGACCCTTCATATCACTATAGAGTAATTATTATCGTTTGTATTGTTTAGAAACAGTAAGACCGGTGAAATATGCGTTTACAACCCACCTGAAGTTACAATGTAATAACAACTTTATTGCCCACTACTAAGGCCGTTAATTGTATGTTTACTACACCTTCAGAAAACTTCTTGCTACAGGAACTGCGACCGTATTCTGATGGAATTAGAATTCTATTTGGATGGAAGAGATTGCCGGCTACTGATTTCCAAGATACTGAGCCATACCAAAGTTTTGTGGTCGATCGGAAGAGATAAGAGATTAAAGGGGGAAAGTATCTTTATGTTGTTATTGCTCTATTGATTATTAGTGATCAATCGAATAGTGCATTTGACAGTTTTGTAATAGAAAATGGAACGGAAGTTTATAGCTATGACTCATATAAAACTGATAAAGTGATAACTCATAAATGATAGCTCAGCATTTGTTTTAAAGGTCTAAAGTAACTAAGCAATGTCCAAAATTTTAAAATATGTACGGTTCCCGACGCTAACTAATTTTGCCTTGTGCAAGTTATTTAGCATCCTTTACGTCACTAGACAGGTTTGGGTAAAATTTGTTTTGGTATGGAAATAACACACAGAATACTTTTCACCGCAAGAAAATACTTCGTTCCCTATAGAAAACTCATTTAGCCATGGGTGAAATCGCAGAGAAGATACCTAGTAAATTAACAAATAAAATAAATACATCACAAAAATACCCAAGGTCCTCAGTTGCTTTCAAATGTCAATACGTCACCACCTAAATGGGAATATCTAAAATATTCTAGACTGGAATATTCGTAGCTTGTTTGCGAGAACCCCTCCGGGAAATGTCTGACAAAATTCTAGATACTCGAGATCGATTTAGTTGGTTCTAGTTTACTTACTTACTTTTAGGGAATATTGTTTATCGCTTTAGATTTCCCACGGGAAGCTCCTGTTAGCATTTAAATAACACAATATTTTTTTAATAGGTTTTCTATTATTATCGTATTATTGACTTCGGTACAAGGTCAGATATTTTTGCAATAATTTTCGGAACACATTTCTGGCGCGAGTAGGATTTGAATCTGCATGCTTGGGTCCGTATTTATAATCAACTCTCAAGAGTGACAGCGAGTTTGAGATCGTATCAGAAATGTCATTCCAGTACAAAAACTACCTGTCAAATCCATACTCAATACTGCTCTAAATTTTCGAAATCACTTTATAAATGCGAGCCTTGGAAACTGAGCTCTCCGTAGTCCTTATTTAATCCGGCAATTTTTTATCTAATTTTTAATACAAAAATGTGTCTCAGTATAAAAAAAAAAATTATTGCGTCAACATTAAACAAGAACGTTTTAGATGAACAAGTCATTATTTAAAATTTGTCTTACCCGTTAGCGGAATATAACTATATTGACCCTTATTGCTATGCTGAAGACAGTGGGCTCAAAACGTGCCTATAATTCCCTATTATAAGTATGAACAATATCTATTAGAAGAAATATTCCTAATTCGCCTACACTGTTGACCCAACAACACACAGACGAGCCATTTATTATATTGTAACGAGCCGAAACAACACTGTCCATAGCATTTCAGTCACTATTAGGGTTGCCAGCCAGGGGCATGTTCCAAAATACTACCATTTGTAAATTACATGTATTGTGCCTGCCATGTTACTTGATAAGACTGCTCCGTGGTCTAAGTGTTTGAGCCATGGGCTCAAGATCCGGAGGTCCCGGGTTCGATTCCGGCGGGAGACAATGACTTTGTGTTATTGTTTCTAGTTTGGTTAGGACAGCAGGCTGATTGTCCGAAAAGTAAGATGATCCATGTTGGAATGAGCATGTAAAATAGTCGGTCCTGCGCCTGATTTCTCTCTGGACGTGTCAGTCAATCTGTGCCATCGGAATAGATTGTGCACTTGTGCGTTGCGTAAACACATGGGTACTAAAAGCTAGTCCCGCGAAGTTGGCCGATCTCAAGGAACACCATCACCGAAAATCTGTTGGGAGGATTATTACTTGATAAGATAAAAAGTGCAAACTATTATGGAGCACGATCGGCTAGACGTGGCGAAAATGGTTTCTATCAGGCCGTTGATGCCTACATATCTCGCAAAAGATACAGTGACTGTTTAGTGACGATAAACTGGTCTTCCTTGGCAACCCTGCCCGGAACAACGCTTCACTGGGCGCGAACAAATATAGTATTCTGGAAATGTACGCGTTTGTTTTCGAATCACGTTCCGGGGGGGGGGCGGGGTAAATACTGAGGGGGGGAACGGGCGAAAAATTGCTTATAGTGGAAGCCCGTGTTCATTCATGGGATGGTGTTGCTTGGGAGTTTGTGTAATTGGAATTAACTGCAAGTAATTCCAATCCACGCTGGACTGAGAGTCAAAAAAAAATTAAGTTTCCAACCGAAAGTGTAATTCTGTATTTTAAAATAACTTTCTAGACAATCAGGTGATCTAGCTTGTATTGTCCTAACCAATCTGAAAATAATATCACTGTAAGTACAGGATAGGAGAACAAATTTTGGCTACCCCATACAAAATTATGAATGGGGTAGACATTTTTTTTTTCATTTCCTGAAAGGATTTCCTAGTGAAAGTTGTTCAGTACACCCGTTCTTAACTTTTTGTCTTCAAATCAAAGGTGAGAATCAAACCCAACACCTCTGAATCGAGAACCAAAGTCTCAAACCGCAGAGGCACAAGTGCTAATAAGGAAATGGAGCTCCGATTCCCAAGATCCGGTGGAGCTGGTGATGATAATGCTGGGTTTTGTTGCTCCTAATGGGATTGCTATGGAGATTAGGGGCTGGGTATAATTTCGGTAATAAAAGGTCTCATTGGCGGGGCGGTTTCTGTACTCGGGATTTGAGATTCAGAGGTATTTTTAGAAATTCTATGGTTAAACATTGCTTGCTGGAATGTGAGCGGTACAAAATATAGGATATAAAGGCATACTGCAGAAATCAGTATGCGATGGGTTGACATCCAACCACTGCAATAGACAGTTTTTTATTACTTTTACGAGGTCATTGCTGCTCTGCCTACCACATGAGGAATACAGGCGTAGCTGAACATTTTTAAAATGTGCTGAGTTGTTTCTGAATTAGATATAGCTAGACATTTGATATCAGCAACTGGCATAGTACCTATATGAACCTAATTAATGTACCTACTTAGACATCAGGTTTTACCTCTAAAAGCCCATTTAGGAAACGATTGCGGTTGCCGGTGCGTCGCCAACGCGTCGTTTTTGTAAAGAAACTTCAATCAAGCTGCGCTGCGCAGTCGTAAATTACATACAAAATTGACGCGCCTCCGCCTCGCCCGCGCCGCACCGCTTCCTATTTGCCAAGCCATGTAAAAAAAAAGGCCATGTAAAAAGTACATTTAATGTTAGTTTCGTAAAGGAAACTTGACTGCACGTTTTTCTAGCAGAATCCCAGGAATATTCAAAGTCTTTCAAATAAAAAGCAAGAAGAACACATAACCCCAAAGCTAAACAAAAAGTTAAAAGTATTTCATTACATGCATATTTCCCCACCAAAAGCATACTTTGCTTGCTTCATTATGAAATAATTTTATGCCCACAAACAAAATACGCAAAGGGGATACCAAAATTCTTAAGTTTCAAGTCTTAAGACAGTACCGCCATCTTGATTTCCCAACAAAGGATTTCTCACAATGGAAATGTGGGTACTTGGTAGTTTCTATAGCTCTTGAGAATAGCTAAGGATTGGTTCTGGAATGTTTCTAAGGGTTGTGAAAGTTCCTATAATTTCGAATTTAAAACAATATATTGGGGGCACGGCTCAGATCTAAATAGATATTGCTTAATCTTAGTATTAGCCCAAAACTTAGTAATTAGACATATTTGACGAAGTATAGGTTCGTATTTAGGTATAATTTGAATTTGTATCAGAAATTTCATTTCAGTACAAAACGACCTGTCAATATTGCTCTCAATCTTGAGATATAGCTTTATTAATACGAGCCATAGTTTAGGGCAATGTCTGTGGTAGGTCTCCATTTTTTTTTTTTTTGGTTGGATCTAAGTGAGCTCTATATTTTTTTTATGGGACCTACTTTTATGGCTCTTTCAATAGGTAATAGGTACTATTATAATGCTCAAATCTACAAACATTCTGCCAATTGTATAAAGACAATACAACCATTGAAAATCCAAGCACATCGTAACGCAATATCACCTACGATACTGACACAATGATCCCTCTGTCCATCAATCCAAAGCCTATCTTCGCAAATTAACTGACGGAACCATCTCTATAACGCATTACTTCATTTCAAAACAGATCCC
>JARACY010001595.1:0-55254 GCA_029255725.1 Scrobipalpa atriplicella | reverse complement strand
AAGAGAGCTGCTGGTTATTAGTGATATCTAAAAAGTCATTCTATATTCCACTAATTTTGTGGGGATTTCTGGACCCAGTTATGTCCATCAGTTTTACACATTTATTATATTTAATATTGTGCATGTCCTAGTTGTCTGTATTACAAGTCCTAGTCTTATGTGCTTATAATGAACTTTTACTAGAATTATATTATTTGCATGTGATGAACTTTAATATGTAATTAAAATAAGAAGGACTTTCGAAATCAGGTGAAAAATAACGAACGCTCAAACTAAATAACATATTCCTATTTGCATCTATGTGGTAAATAATAATTATTTTTATTGGTTACTTTACATATCTAATTCAAATGTGTTGTAACATCGTATTTGAAATGGCAACACTATCATGTTTAAATTTTCCTACAGTTGACATATTACAAAAAACACTCAATAAGTTATAAAGTCTAAAATTTCGAAAGTCCGCCCATTATAATGCTTTAATATAGCTGTTACCTTACTATAAGTACATTTAATATTAAGATGTATATGAGCTTTATAACTAACACTCCCAGTGGTCCTCTCCCTTTCCCTTAGCATGTTCCAGCTCTACAGTTTGAGAAGGTAATTTTATGTTTTCATTTATTATTTGTCTTATTCGAGTCCACTCCGCACTTGTGTTCAATTTGTTTTCGTTTCACCCGTGCAAAAATATCACGTAGAGATTTTTAAAATGTAGACATTTAAGGGCTAATGAAACTTACATGAAATGTGATGACACATTTTACATAATTTTTGCCTGATTATCTTAGTAATGTTATTGGGTCAAAACAGAACCGCCCTTAAAATGTTTATCTTCCTTTATAATCTGTCTGTTTTTGATAGGATCACATTATATTCTTGAAGGTGCAAGATTCACTCACAACACATTCTTGTTATTTATGGGACATGGTCAGAAGCTCACGCATGTCACATTTCATGGTACTTACATTTTGTTTTTGTGAGTGTTAACTAACCTGCTTTGCGCTTGAAATGTGATAATTTAAATTTGTGTAAATTGAATAGTTAGGTAGGTTGTTGATATAACTATTGAATTAAACTAATTACTGATGATCAAGAGAAAACCAGACAAGGTTATGGATATTAGAAAACTTCTTAAAATAGTTTTTTAATGTCAATCCTTTCATAATTGCATGTGTGCCATTTAAAAGATCCTTTTTCTATTCTATGCTTCTAATTCTGATTTGTTTCTCACAACAGCCGCAGACCCGAATGCGTGGCGTCTCGGTCGAATAGAGGAAGCGGACCATGAAACGCCTGTGTGAGGACACGCCCTGCACGTAGCGGTGCGCCCGCGACGACCCAAGCGCGGGAAACGCTAGTGCGGACAGGCCCAAAGCCACAGATTGTATAATAAGTTAAAGAAAACAGTAAAAGTTAAAAAATGCACTGACCAGCAGTGCTTACAGTGTGACCAAGATATCTGTACAGTTGAGAGCGGCGCCACTATTAGCTGTAATCATATTCTAAAGTATTGAAATTTTCGCGGATGTTCACTACAATAAATATTTATTGTTACCTCGATATTTCAGAGCAGTTCCATATATCGAGGTAACAATAAATATGATTGCGGTAATAATCCAGTTCAAAATAACATGTGCATTTATTTATAGTATTAAATATGCATTAAATAATCACTTCATTCCTCTCAGTAACCAAACCATAGCTTTTTCCAAATATCGATGGCAACATTAAAAATTAAAAGTTATCAAAATAGCTGCACTGATAAAAACGCATTTTTTTCATAGAACATAACAATAAACCAAAAAATATGCCCTTCTTTCATACTCAAGTCCATATTGTGTAATGAAGAACGAGTTTAAATATCCCTGCCTGACTAATCATACAATATTTTATTTATCTATAGTAACAATTCTATCAAGCGTCGCCGTACAAAAACACAAGCCTTCAACAGCGAGTATTATACCGGGTGTAAGGGACAGCGTCCCGCAAACTTATAGGGGTTGCTCAGTCAACGATACTGAACACATATCACCAGGATTTTTTTTCAGGAAATGATAAAAAAAATTTGCTTTTCCATACAAATTGTCTGATCAATGTGGTCATTTTGTATGAAAAAGCAAATTTTTATTTTCATTTCCTGAAAAAAATTCCTGGTGGTAGTTGTTCAGTATCGTTGACTGAGCAACCCCTATAAGTTTGCGGGACGCTGTCCCTTACACCCCGTATAAGTTTTTTTTTATTATCACCATTTAATACAGAGTGTTCTGTTAATAAAAGCATTAAGTTAGAGCGCGCATTAACGATTAAACATTCGGCCAATCATCGGATCTCTCTCTCGCACTCAGAGAGATCCGAAGATCGGCCGTCTAAAAATCGAAAGTGCGCCCTGAGACTAAACTACAAAACAGAAATACTTATGAAATATGAAACAAGATTTTAAATAGGACTTGATCTGGTGCTACTTTGAAATAGCCCTATCACTTTCTATATAATAAAATTGGAAAAGGAGAGAACTTTCTATACTTTGTCTGAATAAATAAAAATAGTCTATCTTAGCGCATTTTCAATTTCATGAACCTGCAGCTTATTAACTCCGGCCTTTTTTAAATTGGAATTTTATAATTCTTCTGTAAGTGACGGGACTATTCTCAAACTTTAGCCGATGTTATCCAGAATCATCCCAGTATTTGAATATTTCAATTTACTTTAAAAACTTACAGAACACTCAATTTCACCCTATCGGGCCCATCTTTCCCTACACGTGTTATATTATAATTATCAGTTTCTATAAGTATCACTAAAATCATCAAATCACTCATTCAAAGTTCACTGGAAAATACTTTCAACATTTTTCAAATGTCTTTTCCCGCAAATGACTGCTTAGCATTTCATCTCGCGGGCTAAATAAAGGTCGAACCACACTGACTCGCGGATAAGGTAAAAATGTGGCTTAGGTCCTGTCTGCACCAATGCTAACGTACACATTATTATTATACAATCTGTGGCTTTGGGCCTATCTGCACTAGTGTTAACATATTATACAATCTGTGGCATTGGGCCTGTCCACACTAATGTTAACATACTTATTATACAATCTGTGGCTTTGGGCCTGTCCGCACTAGCGTTTCCCGCGCTTGGGTCGTCGCGGGCGCACCGCTACGTGCAGGGCGTGTCCTCACACAGGCGTTTCATGGTCCGCTTCCTCTATTCGACCGAGACGCCACGCATTCGGGTCTGCGGCTGTTGTGAGAAACAAATCAGAATTAGAAGCATAGAATAGAAAAAGGATCTTTTAAATGGCACACATGCAATTATGAAAGGATTGACATTAAAAAACTATTTTAAGAAGTTTTCTAATATCCATAACCTTGTCTGGTTTTCTCTTGATCATCAGTAATTAGTTTAATTCAATAGTTATATCAACAACCTACCTAACTATTCAATTTACACAAATTTAAATTATCACATTTCAAGCGCAAAGCAGGTTAGTTAACACTCACAAAAACAAAATGTAAGTACCATGAAATGTGACATGCGTGAGCTTCTGACCATGTCCCATAAATAACAAGAATGTGTTGTGAGTGAATCTTGCACCTTCAAGAATATAATGTGATCCTATCAAAAACAGACAGATTATAAAGGAAGATAAACATTTTAAGGGCGGTTCTGTTTTGACCCAATAACATTACTAAGATAATCAGGCAAAAATTATGTAAAATGTGTCATCACATTTCATGTAAGTTTCATTAGCCCTTAAATGTCTACATTTTAAAAATCTCTACGTGATATTTTTGCACGGGTGAAACGAAAACAAATTGAACACAAGTGCGGAGTGGACTCGAATAAGACAAATAATAAATGAAAACATAAAATTACCTTCTCAAACTGTAGAGCTGGAACATGCTAAGGGAAAGGGAGAGGACCACTGGGAGTGTTAGTTATAAAGCTCATATACATCTTAATATTAAATGTACTTATAGTAAGGTAACAGCTATATTAAAGCATTATAATGGGCGGACTTTCGAAATTTTAGACTTTATAACTTATTGAGTGTTTTTTGTAATATGTCAACTGTAGGAAAATTTAAACATGATAGTGTTGCCATTTCAAATACGATGTTACAACACATTTGAATTAGATATGTAAAGTAACCAATAAAAATAATTATTATTTACCACATAGATGCAAATAGGAATATGTTATTTAGTTTGAGCGTTCGTTATTTTTCACCTGATTTCGAAAGTCCTTCTTATTTTAATTACATATTAAAGTTCATCACATGCAAATAATATAATTCTAGTAAAAGTTCATTATAAGCACATAAGACTAGGACTTGTAATACAGACAACTAGGACATGCACAATATTAAATATAATAAATGTGTAAAACTGATGGACATAACTGGGTCCAGAAATCCCCACAAAATTAGTGGAATATAGAATGACTTTTTAGATATCACTAATAACCAGCAGCTCTCTTATCAAATATCTACTCACCCTATAGTAGCTACCAGTGAATGTAATAATAAGTACATGATACAAAACCAAATAATAATTATACTCCAGCCTAACTCTCCTCTCACGCTGTCGAAATCACATATGAAGCTGTCAAATCTACATAAAATATAGAGCATGCATGCATATGAATAACAAAATAAACATAGGACAGGACGTGGTTATGTGGTGGTGTTGAGAAATAAGTATAAACAAATAATTATAACCGTCAATGGCCCCTTAGAGCAGACTAGTTGACGTAAATTCCCTCGCGGTTAGTTTAGTTTATGTGTTGCAGAAAGTAGTAGCAATTTAAGTACTTGATAATATAATGTGACGCCTTGCGCGTAAAATATACATCTGATCATTTTGTCCTTGTATAGTAGCACAAGAGGGCGTAAAGCTCATTGAATAACCAGGTTTTAAGGAATCAGGCATTTACAGAACAAAAATTATAAAATATAAGTTCATAAGTTAAGTTAGACATTTATAGAATTGTTACTGGTACGAAACGAACGATAATACAGGACATCCTGAAGGAAAACCTGTTAGGTATACTTCCAAGCTTATAATCAAGAGCGAGGTAAAATCTACGCCAACACCGTGTGTTATTAAGAAAGTTCTCGGGATCAGGGAGGGTGTATTGAATGATTGGATGTACTCAAAGGAGGAAGTAGGGGAGAGTATGGTCGCAGTTCAGCAGTGCGGATGCGTTGGCGCGGCGCGCAGCAGCGGCGCGTGCTCGCCTGTACACCACACACGTCAACACGCAAGCGAACGAACACGCACACACGTTTAAAGAGATATCCATACTATCCATAATGTTCAGATTTATCGTACTAAGGCGTAATTGAGGTAGCGTACATGGGTTAAACTGCCCGTCAGACTTCCTAATTTTGGAAAACCGGTGGTGCATTTGTCAAACCAATTCGTTTTGAATCAAAATGACAAAATTGGAACCAAATAAATCACTTTACTTTTAAGTAAAAATTATATTTACTCGCCACGGGTGAATGAATTAAAGGTATCACATTTATACAGTTAAAGGTATCACATTTATACAGCCACGCCAAATTACAAGAGAATGTTCACTATTGCAATATGGATAACTCTTCAAAACGGGTGTACGCAATTTGATCAGCTAACATTTATGGCTTCAGTATGTCTGCTTATTATCTAAAATACGTACTAAGAAGGTATATAAACACTAGCACTACGGGAATACGAATCTAAGAAATATCAGCGAATAGCTAAAAAAAAAGCACGATTTTCTAAAATCTAGCAAACAAACAGACATACCAAAGTACTAAAACATTCAATTGTACATAACAACATTTAGAAGATCCAATTATTTAATTTTTTTGACGAATTTATTAGTGTTCCTCTTCCGCAGGCACAATACGTTGTTTAAACAGACATGGTACTGTTTTACTCGATTTGATACGAAACATATCAATTTCAGTCAAATTATTTCCTGCCTCGTTTTATTCAAATACTCAAAATTATAAAGAGAGAAAAATCTAGCTTGAGAAAATACTAACTAGCTAGTAGCTACCTACAAGCAAATGTATGTAAATTACTAGTTATGGGCGTTTGTTTTTCTGTTCCATTATGTAAAATATTGTTATATTTTAAGAAGAATAATAATGAAAATAACTTCATTTTCAATATTAAATTGTTTAAATTAGGCCATCAAAACGATGAAATAAATACAAAATTTCTGCAAAAGACCTGTTCTTTGTTTGTGTATACGCACGTATTTATAAGTGTAGGTAAATTATCGTATCACCATCAGCTGTAAAATTAATTCGTTTATTGCGCAAAAAATACAACATAATGTTTTTACACCATTAACGATGAATTACACTTTTTCACAATATTGACACGTGGACAACAATAAATGTGCAACCAGCCCTCAACCTCACCCAACACACACACGGAACAGAAAACCAAACACCTTTACTACCTCCAAGTAACAAATAGGGGTGGGAATCCGGTGGCAAATTCGAACGCTATCGATCACATGGATATGCCAAAAGGTATGGATAACCGCAATTTTCTAACACTATGTTGCTAAATTATTATATTTAACAACTTAATGCCGCATTCTTGTTGAAATCTACTTGGTCGCATTTTCGATGGCAGTAAGTTTCGCCCAGTAAAATATAGTCAGTTATTTTTTTTCTCTTGCGAGTGAACTATATAGCTTTTCTCAATAAAATATAAAGATTTCCAACTGACCTATCACACTCAGCTGCTATCTGGCATATCCACACTATCGACTCCACTTGCCACCTGCATCCCAACCTACAATCACAACATCGTCGACATACACGCACCTTGCAGCTGTCTGTTCAGCAGCGCGGTGATACCCGGCCCGTCACCGGATTTCTTCACGACCAGCATCGGCTTATCCTCCCCTTCCTCGTAGTTGTTCGGGAGATGACCGTTGCTTACTGCCATCGTTTCGCTCACCTGGAAGGTTTGGTTGAAGTACGGGTTTAAGTCAAGTTATATGAGACTTCTTTTTCTGTCGTGTGGGTTTCGAGTCCAGCGACAATAGAGTTAATTAAATAGTGTCCGATGGATAATTTTCAAGTTTGAATTGAATAAATAAAACACTAAACATAAACACTGTATCTTATATTTATCTCAGAATTTTATTTTTAAAAGCAATATCATCCAAATGACTCCCGTTTTTTAACAGGCTCTCTTGCAGCTGCACCTTCATATTTGGAAGAAAAGGCAAAACAAAACAAACTGTAGTTTTAGGCCGTTTCCTACAAATAATAAATACATTAAAAACAATACCTGCATGAGCTTATGTACCACATCTCTGCCGAGTATATGGTCGAACACGGCTTGCAAGAAGGCATCTGACATGATGGAAAGTTTCAACTTGTCCCGGTGCCACACCAGCACCTTCGACTCTTCCATCGCCATTATTGACACCTGGAACATTGTTGGGTAACATCTGTATTTCGTGAACAATAGCTTGACAACATTAATTTAGGGTAGGCTCGTGTCCCGTCGGTGGGGACGTATATAACCTGATGAGTCAAAAACAAACTTATTATCAACAGAGAAAACTTGAGATGGTTGTTGAATATTCCACTGAATAGTATTTAAATATGAGAGAGAGAATCAGTCAACGGATTTGCTGTAACAAAAAACAGTTTGGTGCTGTATTTAAATATGACCATGACCAGTCTAGGTGAGAATATCAACATAGCTACTGTTCTTAAGAGAAATTATGCACGTATTTAATCATTGTTTCAAGATTGTTTCTCAATAAATACTCTTAAAATAATCGCATGTAAAGGTAAGTCTCGATCGTTTATACAATACAATACAATACAAATATTCTTTATTGCACAAGAAAACACATAACAATAACACAAAGCAAAGAAAAGTTGTACAATCGGCGGCCTTATTGCTAAGGTAGCAATATCTTCCAGGCAACCAGGCAGTAAGGAAAAGCTATAACAAATATCTAAATAACTATCGTTTATACAGGTATGATGAATAATTGACCTCATTTAGTTATAGCAGTGAACTATTCTGAGCCGTTAAATCAATGCGGTACGTAAGTATGAGTTATTCTAACTGAAAACGTATTATACCTAAATTATATACCGTGTTACGCATCACAAAATCTTTGAAACGGTATATTTATTTCAGTACCTAATGAAAAACGAGGTCTTGTGGATTATTCCATTTTTAGAAGATATCGAAAACATCGTCGGCTTTATTTCTAGAAAATTTTAACTGAACATTTGATCTGTTTTCTACTGTTCTCTAAAATACAATAACAAGAAGTATATTATTTTGTAAAATATAAAATTATAAAAAATAAAGAGTGTTCAGTTGATATCTAAGCTTTTCACTCTTGGCTTAATAAGCTTTCCTGTAGATTCGCAATTTTCCATAACTAAAGTCAGTTTCATTAGCTTTCGTTAAAAAATATATTTTCGAACAAACTTCTTCTAACTTGTGATTTGATTACGTAAGAGAATTACCTCCATTCAGAATAAGTAAATATTCAACTGCTATACGATACAGCCTACGCGTATGGTAATAAAGTTGCAATACCGTCGTAACGTGAAATGTATTGCTGCTTGCGATTGTTAAGGTAAACCCTTACTTGTCTACGCTGCGCTACCCTCAACAAAATATTTTTATAAATCTATATCCCTTAGGTATAGATAGGATATTTTCCTGTGGCAATTATTTTTTAATTCATCAGTAGCAACGGTATGTAACAATGATTATGTCATATGAAACATTTATTGTAGTAATACATACATACATACATAAAATCACGCCTGTATCCCTAATGGGGTAGGCAGAGCAAAAACGACCTAAACATAGGTTGTTCCGCCACGTCTGACAAGTTTAGAGGGCTAATACAGATGATGATTATGTATATTGCTATAGTGACGGGTTGTCAGCCCATCGCCTAAATTGCAAAACACTGAAACCCTCGATTCCCTTAGCTGATTTTTACAGCATGCACGGGAGGAGATGCAGCTGGCACATTCTACGTTTTTCTATCACTCCCAGTCCAGCATGGAAGCATATTGTAGTAATGCTTGTAGTAATGTGACTCACAAACACATAAGTAGTCTAAGCCGCAATCGGATTATGTGGTTGGTAGTCTCTTTACGGTCAGCTTTGCAAGAACACAGACGACTTTTAAAAACAACATTAAAAGTATAATTCTTGACCAATGTATGATCAAAGACTTATCGTGGTGCGTAAGTGACATCGTGTCGCGCGTGTGGGATGAGGAGGGGACGGCTTCGACAAGTGTGCCTTCATCTTTGAATGCGGCGCCGAGAGCGAAAGTGTATTGCACCCACGTGCTCGGTGCGCAGGCGACTCGTTTTGTTTGTATAATGTTGTTTATTGGCGGGAAACAAGTCGTGTTGTTAAAAAATCTCTACATACATTCCATACTGTACCTACCTACAAGCACTAAAATATCAATATCTCTCAGTACTTTTTGCAAACCCTTTTTATCAAGCTTTCTCTTTAGATTTAAGTCCTACAAATAAAATAGTGATCAATACCTGGAAGAACTCATCCGTGGAGACGCCGAACCACTCCGGCGAGTCCAGGAAGTGGTGGGGGAACACTATGTGCAACGCCCGCTGGTTCTGCGACACGACTAGCCTGGAAACAGAAATAAACAAAAATATAATTAAGTAACTCAAATTGTACGAAAAATCTCACGACCGGGGCGATCGATGCCGAATTGTCGCTGTCGCTGCTCTATCCAACTGAGCTCTGATTTGTTCAAACCACCCGGCGAAATACCTGACTTCTTTAAATGGCAATGTGTGACGTATAAAATTTTTGATTATACCCTAACCAGTAACAAAAAAGACGTACCATAAAGTAGGGTTTGTAGAAAGACCAGAAGCCCTATATTCTATGATAGCAGGTCTTTTTAAATACTTGCCACCAAGCTTTAATTTTACAAATATAGTTTCCAGCAAATAAATAAAAATATCAATACCCTACAGAACTTCTTAATAAATGTGCGACATCGAACATCTTTCCATTTCCGAGAAACGTCCTCAACACAATTTTCCTGAAGCACAGACCAATAAGCAGCTCATAATCATGAAATACCTGTACAGAATATACGACAAGTGGAAATAACAGTCTCGAGGGTATTTCTCGTGACATCCTTCATCCTCTACTATTTCCGTTCCACTGACTCTAATATCCTCTTACCAAGCGGTATAAACGGTATAGAATTGTAAACAACGTTTAGGATTCAGTTCCATATCGCTTGTATGCAATGCAAAGTTGTTATTGGGCGCCCAACCTGGGGCTATCATTTAACAAAGTTGTTATTTGGCGCCCAACCTGGGGCTATGTTTTAGGATTTAATATCGGTTATTTAAGTCAACAGAATTCCAAACATTACCTTAAACTAAACAAAACATATGTTGATGTACGTAAAGTGAAGAGAAAATACCTAATATAGTCCTTGTTCTAGGAGAGCTTCTTATCTACAACCTTAAATATCAAAGTCGTACCGTCATTGTATTTCATTTTAATGTTTCAGCTATGACACTTTTAGTATGATCCTACATTTTAAATTAATTATAAAACATTCTTTATTATATTACTACCACTACGAGTACATCTCAATTTAGAACTAGGTCAGTTATTATAGTTATATTATTTACGATCTCTTTAACGTTCCTACAACTACGAAGACTTTAAACAGCTCTGGGTCGTTGTTTGAATAGAATTTCCAATATCATTCTCGTATTCATCGGTTCAGTGAATCACAAAACTAAGCAGATAGGAATACCTACAAATATACAAGTAGGTAGGTTGTATTGTATTGCACGGTCGAGAGAACTTGTATAGTTTCCTAAAGAGATGCTGTACCTGCATCAACTATCTAAAGTCAAATCGGTCACCAGACTTCTGAGGAGTCTACCTAAAGACTTCTGAAAATCTCGACACGCTAAGAACAATAAAGGAAACTATAAAGCTAATTGAATTACTTTTGAAATTAAAAGATACTTTCAAAAAGTCTTACTTTAAAAAATCGATAGAATGTTACGATTTAAAAATTTTGAAATTGGCAAATATTTTTGGACATAAAATGCTTATGAGCCGTAGCAGAATTTAACCCGTAGCTTATATTCTGTCAGTAACATAATTAACCGATGTCCCACATGTAAATATGGTAGTCAACCGACCATAATCATTATTTTGCACTGACACGTTGTGAGGTTTTGGACAAAAGCCTCAGTAAAGTGTAAAACGGGGTACAATGTACGATCATCAACACATTTTGTGGGTTCACTAGCTGTAGTACCGAATAGAAATGTTACTGCAACGCTATAAAAAGCTTTCATAATAGAACCCTTGCACCTGATCTGGTTTCAACTATTTCAATCTTAGGCTACCAATCCTAAAAACCTAAAAAATCTTTTTTTCATACTGTTCTCAGTTGGATTGGACAATGGAGGCTAAATCACTTGATCGTACGTCGATGGGCACGTTAATCCGTCGGTTTCGTCGCCTTCTCAGAGACTTTAAATACCATACCCCACATTAGTGTTGTCAGCTAGTGGCTCAAAATCTCTGACAATAAGGTTTATCGATCCCACAATCCACAGGGAAAATTATTTAAAGTCGAAGCTTTTCTATCACTATGCGGTGACCTGTACAACGCAAGCACATTTTCAGTAGGTCGTATTCGTTAGTTACGTAGTGAGCTCTACATACGCCCTATTTATGTCGCATTCGAATTGATTTACGTTTCTATACGCTTGGACCTTTCATGTACACATTACATTTATCATTTTATGTGTGATATGGGGTCGTTCGTTCATTAGCTTCTACTTTAGATATAATTTATACTCATTCATTTTATTTTGCTTAATTTAAATTGTGTGTGGCAAGAATTTAAAGCAGAACCTTCTATTTACGCTATTGTCATGGGTACTTATAAAATCGTAAACCCTAATCTCTCTATGATAGTTAAAAGTATTTTTTATTTGAATTCAAGCTTGATCAATCGTTTCTCATTTATTTTCCTAAATAAGTACTAGGTTTCCTTTAGTAGGATGCATCGAATATTGCATCTTCCTGATCTTATCATCTATTTAAAAAAAATCGCGTATCACGATATAGTTTCGCAACTTCTGCCAAGTCAATTAGCAGAAATATTCGAATCAAGAGATGAAATTTCATCAATATTCAAACGAGATCTCTGATCCAATCACGGAAATGTAGGTTTTATTTTTACAGCCGCTCACTCGACGAATACTAATTTTACAATTAATTATTTCAGGAAGCATTCGTGGTTCAGAGAGCCTGGTATTTAAACCATAGTATACCTAAATATAAAACCATACACACAAAACAGTTTAATTTAATGTTACTCATATCTAACTTAGGCAGGTTTTTTATATTAAGATTGTGTTTAGGTTTTAAAACTAAAAATAAGTTGCACCGTTTTTCTAAAATCTTTTTCTTTATTTTTTTACTTCCGTATTTCTAGCTTGTCTACCTGAACCTGTAACAACGATGCTTAACAACTATAGTTTATGTAGGTAGATAGTTACTTACTCTAGTGGTCAGTGTGGTGGGTAGAGATACCATTGTCTCTCTAGAAACACTTTGCAAGTCTAATCGGCCGGCAGGAATGCTTTGACCACCTGAGCCCCGACGGGAAGCTCTCAGGACACCGGAAGTAGGACGGACAATGGACATATTACACTATCGGTGTTTATTACCTACTATCACGGCCCACTCTCATACTTGACTTATAGTCAATGAAATAAATGACACATTCCGCGCATCGAAAATTAAATATTTATTCATTTTTCGATTTGGATTTTTTTAAAAAATTTTATGGGCTCCTTTTACGTTACTGAAACACCCCCTAAGCTATGGCACGCAATTAAATTAACACCCTGTATTCTACTCTATACTATAGAATTAGAGCTTTGTATGATATTGTTTCATCTAAACATTAATGTGCTCATAATAGGTAACTAAAATTAATTAACGAACGTACCTATCGATAAGTTAATTACACGACCTATTTAGTGCGGATGTCAGATAATTAGACATTTTTAGTTCAGTATTCATAGCAGCAGCTAAACTGCGAAAAAAACCTATAATTAAAAATACTTTATAATAATTTTATAATAGACTAGTTTTTTCAAGACATAACGCTTTATTCGGGAGATTTAGGTACGTTACTCCTATGAAAAATATATAATAACATTTTCCTCAGAAAAGGTAAAACTTGGTGGAATATAGAAAGTTAAAATCTATTTACAGAAAACGTAAGGCCGAGAGGGACGAAGGGACTTCAAAGTTCTGGAATCCCTCTAAGCGGAGGCTATATTAAGGCCCGCCATCTTGATAGATCTATGGAATATTTAAAAAGTTTCAGGATAAGCAGCGAAATATTCTAAATATACACTTTAGCTTGGTATAAAGAGAAAAGCTTTAAATGTTTGTGTTTATAGGGTTTGTCTCAAAAATATCTGGACCATATTTAGGTACCAGATCTTTCATCATTAGAAAGCTATACCACGCTATACGTTACTTATTAATAAATAAAAATTTTGGTCAACCTGGAGTATGTAGTACCTACTATTATTATATCCTGTGCCTAGAGTCAGGTAATTAATACTTTTTCAGCCTATAATAATGCTATCAATTTATAACGGAGATCGTTTTCCCTGTCGTAGCATTTTTAAATATAGCTTCTTGACATTCGCTTTTCCCGGCTAAATATCGGTCCCAGAGGCGCCGCAAAGGTCGCCCCATATCCCCCTAATAGCGCTTCCCCCGAAGCGTGACGTCACCTTCACCATACTTATCCATGGATTGAACACAGCTAAATGAATGCTTCTTCGTTTTCGTCAGAATAATCTGTTATAAGTTACATTCCAAGGTAACATCCCATCTATTTTCGAAGGAATGAATTTCAAGGAATGGGCAACAGAATTTTCTATTTGTTGTCTGAAATGTCGTGGTTTTTCCTTGAAAACGATAGTTACTTAAAACATGAATTCAATAGTTGAAGCAGTTTATTTTTCATTCATTTCAAAATAAATTTCATTTCAAAAGTCGCCGGCGATCGTGAAGAAGAGACTAACAATGACAAATAACGAGATAAAATCTTCCATTGAGAGTTTAGAGCTCCCGGCGTTAATGGGACTGATATTATCTAGCTACATTTTCTGTTTATTTTCCTACGAACACTATTCGAAATCATTCTTGCTCAGGCAAATAAATATTTCAATTATCACTTTTTCTTATATTTTCACAATTGTATCTTATTATAACCAAACCATTTTTTGGAAAATATCCTGATGATGATGTTACCTTACCTACTCATATTCATATTGAATATTTGTCACGCCTTACTTGTTTGTTGTGTAACAAGGCGACGTTTCGACCATATACGATGGTACTCAATACTCATACTCATATTATGTAGTCTCTGATAACTTAGCAAATACATACTCCTTTAACTTTGAATACATATGTAGTCCTTTATCGTTTTGTTAACTGAATTTTGGAATAAATCTTTACCACACTAAGTTCCTCCTTCATTAAATATAGCGCATCGTAAAAGCAGTAACCCGCTTAAACCTCTAACTATGTACTTTATAATATAGGTACTTGTAGCTAGGTGGGAACAGGCCCTCATATTTAATGGTCGAGGCAGACCTGCTGAAATCATGCCTTTTTAAAACTTACATCGTCACGCTTTTATCCCTTACGCTTACGGGGTAAGCAGAACGTCAACTTTATTAAACTTTATATTTCAGTAAAGCTATGCTTGGTAGTAGAGTCAAGAGCAAACAACGTGTAAGGACAATTTTCCTAAAACTCAATATGGGCTGCTAATGTAAAATCAACGAAAATTAACAACATCACAAAGAAACTATTTCAAGAAATTGGAAAAAATTGGTTTTCCCGTATACAAAATTGTCTGATCGAGGTGGCCATTTTGTATGCAGAAGTATTTTTTAATGTACTTATTTACACCCTGTATAAAAAAAAAAAAATTTTGCATGTAATTCTGCCAGGTCTCCGGCAACATTAACCCGCACACCTGAGAAAATTTCCCGCGGATTAAAGCGTGATTTAGACTTCATTATCTCAAGTGTTCGCGCTCCGTCAGCACTTCATTTGATACTTATTTCCTACCAGGTTAAAGGTATTAAATGCGTTTTTCTTTAAGGAATTTCCATGCTGGACTGGAAGCGATAGAAAAATATAGAATGTGCCAGCTGTTACTTTTCCCGGGCATGCTGTAGAAGCCAGAAAGGGGATCACAATGTATTGCAATTTGCGATGGATGAGTGATACACATTTCAATCTAAAAGCTAATTATTCTTAGCATGTGAAGGAAAAAACTTATTTCTCATGTTTGATTATTATGACCGACATTCGCACCAAACACCACACACTGCAGTATAATTCTTCATTATGCTGTTAGGAATTTCAAGTCTGCTCTTGACACGAAGACAAGGACTATTACGCACGCACTGAATTCCTCGTTGTGGAATATGAGAACATGTCTAGAAGCATTGTGCTTTCTAGAGACTAGAATGAAACGCGACCTAGAAAACTTTCAGAAATGAGAAAGGTATTTTCAGATGAGGAAGGTACTTTTGATATGAATATGACGCAGAACTACTTAGGTTTTCACCTATGTACCTATAGTTGTTGTAAAAATTATTTCTTTAAAAAGTAGGTAACTATACCTAAGATAAAAGTTGTGTGAAAATATTAACTATTATTAAATCTTTGTTCCTCTCTTACTTATTAGAAGCGTAAAAGAATAAAAAAAAACACGCAAACTTTGATAAACAAGTTAGCACTTACTTCTTATTTTCCTGAACTTTAATATGTTACGGAAAAAATGAAAATATAGTAAATCTGATCCCTAGAATTAAAATGAAAGCGACGCCATATTTGTAACATGCCGCCAAAGCGGTTTATCATGTCATGCAGCACGTGGCATGTTGTTTTAAAAAAAAACAGCTCTAAAACTTTTTTTTTTTCAGCATGTTTGAGTTTGCCACTCGCAGCCCAGAATTTGGCCATGTTAATAGAATTATCAGGCAACTACAGTGTCTGAATATAACCTAAACAATTTTTTTTTTTTCATCATGTTTGCTTCTCGGGGACAAACTGTACGGCGTGTCCCGTAAATACGGCTTTAGCTGCAATTACGGGACTCCGTGTCCCGGAATTTACGAGCCGCCGAGACGGCAGTGAAAATTTTATGTCGGGACGGAAATCGGTACAGCTATCAGATCATACAGTGCTAAGATTATTATGTAAGTTTATTGCGAATATAACGATACCGACACAAAAGAATAAAGAATAATATATTTATTGATTAGGGTTTGCTCTTGACTCCAGTCTACGTCAGGGACGAGAAAGACAGAGTCGACGATGGACCAACCTCTCGGCTTATTTATTAGTCATCATCGCGTCATCTGTCTAATATCTATTATGTAACGATTCTTCGGAAAATTTGTTTTAAAAGCTTTATGTACGTACATTGTACACGTCTGAACATCTATCCTATTACTCCTATAAAACATCATCAAAAAACACTCAAAGGATTAAAATGAAACATTTTACATCACAAAATACATCATTAAAAGCTGCACCTATTATGGAGAGATTTTATCGATACCGGTACATTGACAGCGAGTATCGATATTCAAGGTGGAACAGATAGCGTAGGTCTCTCATTTTGATTTGGCATTGCGGTATCGAATTACAACTTTATTATTGTGCTGTATTTCGATAAAATTTAATATTAAAAGCTTTTCGAATGGCGAATATGTATTGCGATTGCGATCTTTGACACCGCAAATTTTGACATGAAAATATTTAAGTACTCAATAATATTGGTAGGTTATTTTTTATTCTATGAACAGCTGTATCTATGAGCATCTGAAGGTATTTCCAATTATCTGATACTAAGCTAAGTAGGTTTCTTCCATGCTGGACTGGGAACTATAGAAAAACATAGAATGTACCAGCTGCTTCTCATCTCATCGCGGGCATTCTGTAAAAACCAGTTAGGGGTTTCGGGGTATCAGTGAATTGTAATTTAGGCGATAGGCTGACAACCTGTCACTACAGCAATATACAAATGTACCTAAAATAACCCCTAAGCGTCTGTGTTGGAACGATTTGTTTAGGTCGTTAACGCTCTGCCTACCCTATTAGGGATAAAGGCGTGAATTTAATGGTAACAAAAATGTGCCGAAATAGGTGCGAGACTTATTTTCGAAACTCCGCGATGTTGCCATGGACATCGTTACCCCAATAATTTATGGACTAAGCCCCGGTTCGCGTGTTTTTAGCGTTTTCCCACGTGGGCTAGTTTTTTTTTTTCCAGCGGGATAAAATGTAGCCTGGACGAGTTCATGATACTGTCCAATTTTGAAACTTATAGGAGCTTCATATGGAAAGTTTTATACCTTATATTCATAATTGCCGATTTTCTATTATTTCCTTTTTCTAATTTAAAGAAACTGATAGAAATATAGAATTTCCGCCCATAAAATCCTGCAGTAAAATCTAAACATTGCAGACAATAGGATTTTATTCTACTAATATTAAATGTTAAAGCGATTGTAATATTCTATTCCCTCTGACCGATACAGGCAAACATTTGACAAAAAGGATCTATCTAAAAAAACTGCGAACCCGCTCTATCTGCACACAAACGTCTAAGACGCTTTCAATCTTGGTAGTACAGTAGCATCTAAGAAATTGGATCGCCTCCGTATAAAGCAACTAGAATAAACAGCTCCTTTTAACCGCCTGCTACGTGGTCTAGTGGTCTGAGGCATAGGCTCCCATTCCGGAGGTCGTGGAGTCGATTCCCCCGGGGAGACACAAAGTTGATATTTATGAATTTATCTCTTTGTGAGATTTTCCCTGGTTTGGTTAGCACAATGCAGGTTGAATCACCAGATCGCCTGTAAGAAAGATTCTGTACTTCGGAGGGCACGTTAAGCCGGCGGTCCCGATCACTGTCTTTGATAGTGGTCGTTACACAAAACATGGCAGAGGCCTATTAGCTGTGCTATTAGGCGGTTAAAAATTCTGACACCAAGGTTGATCGGGTCGACTCGAAACCCACAAGACAACAGAGAGAGAGATCTAAGAAATTGGATCCCCTTCGTATAAAGTTACAAGACTAAACAGCTTTTTTTAGCTCAAGAACACTCCTGTTTAGTCGCAACCGCATTTTTTAACAAAGAATAAACCCGACAGCTTTAAAAATAACTTGAGAACTCGAGCACATCCTAACGGTCAAGTCGTTTATGCGGCGGGAGAGATTAAAATTTGGACATTATTTGAGTACTTTATTTGATTTCGTGCGTTATTATATAACAATGCAAGTATTACCTCAAATCTCTTACAATATGAATATCTGGGAGCTATTATAGCAATAGCTGCTTCATCTTACACGCTTATGATAAAAGCCATAGAAGGATTTGGGGATTTAGGTGTTTTCTATAACTACAATCACTACAATAATACTTAGGTATTTCTGAAATGAACTTTTCAGATCACGAAAACATCTTTTTATGAGGTCGTTGACGCTCTGCCTGTCCCATAAGTGACACAAGCGTGACTATAATAGACAAAAATAAACCTTACTTTGCTTCGCGTATAGTTAACAGTCCATAATGAACCACACTCCTTTTAGTTCCAACAAACACTTATTTGGTCGTGGCCTACACTTTACTAGGCTTGCTAACGGCCCAGGCGACTTCTTTGGCAGTCAGTACTAGGTTTTGGGTTTATAGGTTAAACCTAGGCTCAATAGAACTTTATTGAGATTGATGTTTTAAGCTTTGATCTCCTGTACAAATTATTTTTAATTTCCTGTTTTCTTTTATTGTCAAAGTTGTTCATGTTCAGTTTCGTTGACTGAGCAACAACAGGTCAGTGTGATGGGGGAAGCTGTCTTTTAAAACCCCTTATTACTCAAGTTCACTTCTTGCCTACCACTTTATTTAAAGTCAACTTAAAAAGTCAAGAGCCCATTACGAACGAAACTCATTGCAAAAAAAAAACAATAGATGGAGCAATATATTCCCTGTTTCGGTTTATCTCGCGTTTGGCAATATCTTAAGCCGTAGCCTCAGGCCCATATCCTTACAGCGATAAATGGTCGTTCCTACAACTATAACAAACAAGAATACTCAAGTGAGCAAAACTGGCCATTCTTCACTGAACTACAGTCGTTATTCCAACCAATGAGTCCTGAAATTACTACAATTATCAATTACGTAAAGACTACTACAAAAAATACACGAATATTGGAATATCTTCGTTACTTATTCTAGCCGCCGTCTATCAGTTTGTTACCACTTACTACTACAATATTATATTTTCTTTGCTACTACTTTAGGCTTTAATCACTGAATGAACTGGTCTTGATGAAATTAAGCACAAATGCAACTATTGTACAACATAGATACAGTTGTTTACGATTGCAGTTTAGCCATACTTGTGTGTATAAGTGTACCTACATGCAGATTACCTTAGTTTGCGTGAGTTCGTCATATTAAGTCAGTAATTACGCACACAATGGCGCGTGTCTGTACGCAGAACCACAAGTATGGCTTAGCTGCAGCACATACATACACACATACATACATAAAATCATGCCTTTATCCCTAATGGGGTGGGCAGAGCGAAAACGACCGAAAGGTCATTCCGCCACGTCTGACAAGTTTTGAGGGTTATTTCAGATGGTCATATGTATTGCTACAGTGACATAGGTTGTGAGCCCAGTTGTGAGATAAAACAACTTTACGAGAAAAAAAATTACTGCCTTAAACTAATTTTAATGTCTTTGACAAATTCGGCGTTAAACAGGCGATTCCGCGGCGCTGAAGGTACAAAATAATGGTTTTACGTTGTTTATGCAAAAGAATCCAGTCATGCGAAGGTATGCATGATTTAAGTAAGAGACAACATGGTCAATAACCCGTGAAATACCGACACTCGTCTTTAAACTTACAAATTAATTAAAAAACTGTCTATAGAGTACCTACCTAAATTAGCAAACGCATTCGGATTTAATACAGCAACTCTTTAGCCACTCGATTCAATTCATTACTAGACCACAGAGGCAATTTAAGAAAGAAAGAGGTATCATTTACAGCCCCGACAGATGGTATTCCTGATTCCTGGTACAAAATAAGTCCAAATAAAAGTCCCTGTTTAACTTGGAAGTTGTTTTTTCCTCTTTGATTTCTTTGAAGATGGATTTGATCTAAATCGGTCACTTTTGTTGTTTTTCCGTTTGAAATGTTTGTTCTGAGATATTCTTCTTTAATTATCCTAATGAGGTTTTTAATTCTTCTCTGGAAAAGCTTCTATTTGAATAAGCTTCAGCAAACATTCCACATTTTGTACCTAAGTAATTATTATGCTAAATCTCGGTTTTCACTAAACGTACAAGTAAGAACAATGCATTGTAATGTAATATAACATGAGTGAATTTTTAATTTAAAATTATTGTATTGTAATATAAGACTGTGTTTATAATAGAAATTACTAAAATAAGATACTTATTAGGTGTAAATTAAGTACAATAAATAATATTGATCGCTCTCCCTGACTCCCAAGTAATTAATCACTATAGTTCAAAAACAAAGCTTTGTAGCTTACAAAAAAGGAATCAATTACTTTATTCCTTGAAATTTTAGTTGATAATACTTTGATTTATTTTAATGATGACAGCCGATCAATGAAGACAAAAATACGGATTGTAGATACTGGTGCCGATTCGTTTGTAGATGCTACTTAACTTATTTTAGTTTGGTGCTGTCACTTTCTAAAATTTGAATAAAAAAAGAGACAGAAACACAACAGCTGATTTACATTCTGTGGAAGTAACGTATGGGTAGTGCTTAAAATAAGACCACACCATCTAACATGCAGTCTTATTTTAGGCGTGTTACTTCACTTTGACCGGATTGTAATCTGCTGTTATTTTCTGATTTTTGGTAGTACCTCTAGAGTAGAAAAGCAAAATTTTAAACTAAACATAGAGCCCACTATCATCGAAATGTTTCATGGCACGAAAGCAGTAGTAAATAAGCAGTTGTTATGGCCTACAATTTTCTTGGAAGGAAAGCACAACATTTTCCGCTTGCTTTGTTAGCGACTCTACAATTTGTCTTTCCTATGCGATATACGTGTTATGAAATTCGGTTCCTTTTGCGGAATATATTTCATTATTTGGTAATAATATTCACTGTTTTTATAGTACGGGCTGGTGGAGGGAATGGGTGATTTATTCATAGAAAGCTTTTTATAAAGCTGTAAAGACGGGATTTTATGAAATCTTAAGGTTTTCCTTATCCCAGGCAGTCCTTAGTGAAGTTGAGCCACCTTTACAATGCCATCATGTCTCATGCATGACAACCTAAATATTATGTGTAGGTGTAATTCGGGTCGCTGAGTCAGCGAAGTAAGTAAGTATAATTCGTGGCAATTGAGTATTGCACGTTATTGAATTGAAACACAGAAGACAGCTTTTCGCAACCTGTTAGGGGAAGTTGTTCAGTCAACGGAACTGAACAACTTTAAACAAGAAATGCTTTCAGGAAACGATTTTTTTTTTTTGCTTTACCATACAACTTTTCTGGTCATTTTGTATTAATATATAAGTGTGTGTGCTGATAGTTGTTTAGCTACGACGACTGAGCAACCCCTACCAGTTTTTGTAAAGCGGTCCCTTACACCCATTATCATCTGCTGTCTCAAGATACATAAAGCTACACTTAATTGCCGCACAACACTAGTGACAGACCATCCACCTTGGTGACTTTCTCGTGTGCATATAACTCGTGGCACTTGAGATGCCGCACGTTACGCATGCACATGAGGATTCTTCTGAACGAAGAAAGCCCCATAAACATTACAAACATTCGTAAATATACATAAAGCTACACTTACTTGCCGCACAACACCAGTGACAGACTATCCACCTTGGTGACCTTCTCGTGTGCATATTACTCGTGGCACTTGAGATGCCGCACGTTACGCATGCACATGAGGATTCTTCTGAACGAAGAAAGCCCCATAAACATTACAAACATTCGTAAATATACATAAAACTACACTTACTTGCCGCACAACACCAGTGACAGACTATCCACTTTGGTGACCTTCTCGTGTGCATATAACTCGTGGCACTTGAGATGCCGCACGTTACGCATGCACATGAGAACTCTCCTGAACTGCCTCCGAGATACCCGGAGTGGCTTGAAGAGAGCTACGTAGACCTGGGGACAATGACAAATGGGATATTAGTTTGGAAGATAAGCTTGTGGTAATTATACGGGGTGTAAGGGACAGCATCCCGCAAACTAATGCGCCGATGCGCACATAGAAATTCTTTTAGGAAGTAAAAAAATTGCTTGATCGAGGTGACAATTTTGAATTAAATTATATATCTCTGGTCGTGTCAATCAAACTGTTTCATCAGAATAAGAGGTTGAAAAAGCAAAACTTGAGCATGAATCCATGTGACTTTTATAGATGTAAATAGATGCGATGGTCGAACCTACAATCTTAAACTTAGCAGGCAGAGTCACCTACCAAACTAGCCACCGTGGTGCCGCTCAAATATAACATACCTCCTACATGACTCACTCTAAATCTAAACCTTAGCATATAATTACCGCTCCTACTCGATGAATCATTCATAACGCTATCGAAATTTATTTTTAATTTCTACTGATATTGGAGTCGATAGTTTTAAATTACCTAGTCTTTGAAACATAATACATTTAGGGATTTGTACTACAACATTATAAATTCAACACAGAAATGAGAAAAATAAACTGTTTATTTTTCATAGAGTTACAAATAAAAATAGTTATAGTTATACTGTATAAAAAAAAATCGTTTGGGTTACCCTTTAGGTACACTAATTAACTATACAATAGGTATAAAGGGGAAGATTTGTATATTTATATAAATATGAAAGAAAGAAAATAATAAATTCGACTCGGGCCACGAACCTCGGGCAGGATTCGAACCTGCGCCTCTGGATTGCCGGTCCATTGCACTACCAACTATGCTACCGAGACTGTGACGGGAGTGACGAAATTAGTATAGTCTTTCTTTATGTACACGTCATAGAGAAGTAGGCGACATCTAGCCGTGTTGTGTAAGAACTACACAGGGCTTGACTAGTCCAAATTACGATTGGAATTTGTATATTTATTCGTAATCATGAGTAATGTAAAATCTTAAAATTACTAAGTAGGTACTTAAAATATTTTTTTACCATTAAAAAACTACATTATGAAATCAACTGTCGTGGGCGAACTCATTAACTCTCGAAGGTTTAAAAAAACTATTAAATAAGCAAGCTAGAAAAAGCTCAAGTTTTCCCTTAGCTTTATATTATCAAGAAAACAGTTTGCCACGGGTGAAAGAGAAAAATAAAATTTGTTTTCTTAATAAATCTCTCGGGAGATATGATAGCGATCGAGCTACGAGAAGTTAAACTTTAACCGGAAAAATAAGATGATAATATTGACTCTTTAGCAGCACTCCATTCAAAGTGAAAAGTTATATTCTTAAAGGAACAGTAAAGAAGAAGCATTGACAATATCTCTCAACAAAGTAGCTCTAATCAAATTCTATTATAATGGTTATCTCAATATAGAATCACGATTTACCAGTTTTACAAACATGCAGAATCAAACTACGACGAAAGTTTCGTCACGAAACAGAACGACAAACGACGAAACAGTGGTTAACAGACGACGAACCGATGTGCTTCGTTTTCTCTTACTGTCATCACAAAGGCCAAAGTGCCTTTAACACTAGAATCAAACTAATGAACAACTAAATATGAGCCCAGAACTAATATTAAAACATGAGTCCAATATCTCGACACGTCATGCTCTCTCGAAAACTTTGCTCCGCCAACAAAATGTACGGCATCTCGATAGTCCTGCCCCCGTGCATGCCGCCGCGCGATAACGAATATATCGCATCTATCTGTCTTTCCATACAATTTGACAGATAGCATGTGATAACAAATGGCTATCGTGGCCTTATCGCAGCGACATGCTGCGGGGGCAGGCTAGCACTGACCAGAAGTTTTTTTTAAAAGCTTATTGCGAAGACTGGTGGGAGCTTGTACAGGACCGAGATACTTGGAAGAAAGAAGGGGAGGCCTTTGCCCAGCAGTGGAACACAATCATCAATTTAAGAGCATTGTGCTCTTGTCGGTTGAGTACAACAGGCTAGTAATAATAATAATAGACAAAAATGAACGAGTAACTCTATCGTGTAAGTGGGCAATGTCAATAGAAGTGGTATTTACACATTTTCTCATCTCGGAAAAGTGGACAAACACTAGGAGATGAAAATCAGAACCGAAGATAAGATTTGTCTATAAATAAAACAAAAACCTATTATGATATGAGATCTAGAACATATTTACAGACATATCAGTGACTTTTTGAGAAAGGACATTTTGGGAAAAGGACTTTTTGAGAAAAGGACATTATGAGCTGAGACGGGATAGACTACTATAGAAGTTATTAAACAACCAACAAAATCTGGTGGTACAACACAGGCATTACTACGTAGTCATAAAGCTAGGAATATAAACCCTAGAACCAGGATAATCCCGTAATCAGGACCCGTCCTCGCAGTCAGACCCAATTTACCATACAATCCATAAACAAGTCTTAGCCTAACTGAATATTCTAGTTGAAAACTTAGAGCGTCTTAATGAGTTCTAAGATTTTACAAGAAAGGTTAAGATAAAGCTTCTACTCAGTTTAGTCCAATTAATGTTCTAACCAAGGTTTAGTTACATGATCCAGAAGGCATTCCTATAAAAAAAACAACAAAATTTCAACAATTATGTTCTGGTGTTTTTAAATCATAGGAAAAAAAGAAAGTTTAGGTTTATTATTATTAGGCTAAGATAATCAACCAAGTCAAATACTCTCTCAGGATACCATACCTACTCTACGACTTGAACTCTCTGGAATAACCATAACCATAGTTAAATTCATTGGTCTAACTATAACATAAGACAGAGAAACGTGAATAATAAATACCAAGTCCAAATTCTTAGTAGTTCTAAATGTAGCCTGTCTCAAATGCGCTCAGTTTATTAATTTAGGTCTAAGCGATGAGTTACATCATGTCCCCAAATAATACTGTGGACATTGTCATGCGATGAACTTGATAATGCTGTGGACATTATGATGATAGTGACTATATGATACCATTATCATTTTTATATATTGGACGACCTAGCCCTGAAGGGTCCTAATATAGAGTAGTGCCATGTATTTCTAAGTAAATATCGATGAGTCAACATAATTATATTGACAAAGGGGATTGAATGTATGTAGGTAACTATATGTAATGATAATGAAGCATTGGTCATAGTGTATTTGGTTTCTTGATATTTGTAGAGTAATTTATATATATTAAAATTCTACTTTAGAATAGCAAACTGGTTAATTTATTTCGTAAAATTCAGTTTTTTTTGTAAGAATAATTATTTGAAACTTGAATAGTATGACGTCAATGAAATAGCAAGTAGAATCCTAAGCTTTCATCATACCATGGATGAATGAGGCTTAGCACTGAATAGAACTTGATTATTATTGTGTACTTTCTCATGGGAACCAAACGAGTTTCGAGTTTATTACAGACTCCAGTTTATTATCACTTCCCTTTTATTATGGGAAACAGAAAGTAAAATATGAAATTAAAGTAAATATTCCTCCAGCATTTCTAATGGAAAGGAAATGGCTGTATTTTTACTCGTGTGATTTGATTCTAGTCTAATCTTTTTTACAAGTGAGAGTAGGATTTTCCGTTATATTTGATACATTTTTGATAAGAGTGACAAGAAAGAGCTGCCTTTTAGTGTGAAAAATATCTTAACTTAAGTAAAAATAAGGCAAAAATATTCTGGTGTAAGTAAACGGATACATTATGCCAAGTAAATGTGTAATATAATACCTTGCAAATAAGCGCCATTTTGAATATTTACGCGTCCTCTCACAATACAAGCTTCTTGACTGAGTACGAAATGGCTCTCAAAGTGGCACCCAACATTTCTGTCGCTCAATGTCCTATGAAAATCTCCAATGGATTCAGGACTCAACAGGTAGCCGTTTCGGTTTTGTTTGCTTAGCGCTTACTAATACAAATAACAAACACGTCTACTTCAGGTTGTAATAAAAGCTCAGGAAATGTTTGTCAAAGACCTTTTGTAAATCCTAATAGAGGGGTTGCAATAGTCAAGACTTTATAAAATATTTGGAAACTCTTATATCGCTCACACTGTTCATGAAATAGCTATTCTAGGCATTTACTTAGCAAAACATTTTTGTACTTATCGGAAACAATTTCACTTAATTTAAAAAATAAAAACAAGTAAGTTAATAATAATTCCTCCACGATAATACTCACAAATATGAAGTTAATCAGAAAGCCTTCATTTAAGATCTATTTAACACTCGTATTAGGTAAAATTGCATAAACCGTCAGCTTAGAAAACTCCCATTCACAAAAACCAGACGAAATACATCACGAAAAGCCTTCAGTGTTGTGGAAATCTCATTTATAAACAAGAAACCACAGACCCAGAGTCTCTAGAGTGTTGTTGGAACATTGTAGCAAATAAGAATGCAAATGTTGCCATCTACACGCTCTTTTTGAGCCCAAAAAATGGGCCACATATTGTTATCTGGGTGCGACTGGTGTGACCCACTTTGCTCAAAGGCTTTTTGTGTACAGATGCTGATTTTACAGGGCCACTTTTATTAAGCTGGAGTGATGTTGCTGTAATTACTATCGCTTTTTACTTATCAGTTTTTTTTTTATTACTGTATGACCCATTTAGATCAGAAGATTAAGGTACACTATTCAAACATTTGACTTCTCTATAGGATAACATCTGTTAAGTAAAATCATTTTGAAATTAGTCACCTCCTTCAAACTTTACTAACCTTTTTAGACGAGCAAAGAAAACAGTGACTGCATCACATCACAAAAGGTAAAAATTCACATTACAGAGCCTAAGAACAAAGATTACGTGTTGGAAATCAGGTTTTTAACCAACCTGGGCCACGTGAAGTTCTAACGAGTTACTGCGAAGTTTCTGTAAGAGTCCCACGACACCAAAGTGCCTGACTTCACCGAAATACTGTTTGTTTTTAGGGTCACTATTAGGGTACCACTTTGCGCTCTAATTTCAGACACTTCAACCTGAATTTGGCCATATATACCAGGAATGGAACTATACAGTCGTCGTCATTTTAGGATCATTCGTAAAGTTAAGCTTCTATCTGGATTTTGTTCTATTTGAGTTCATCAAGTCAAAGATCACGTATTACAAAGATGCTGTTTTTACCTGTCAAATCCAAATATCTTATTTTTAGTTTGTTTTCGTATTGTTTAGTATTTTAAAATAAAATACTGGTAGATAATTCCCCATACAAAGAAGACTTTGTATGGGAAAACCATTTTTTTTTGTTCTTTGAAAGAATATATTGAAAGTATGTCTATGTCTGTCTATTTGTGGAAAGCTGCTTACACCCGTATATTCCATGCCAGCACTAAGCCAAACCTGAATTCAGCTTTTAAGGGTAGTGCTCTTGAAGACAAAACAATGGAGTAGACCTTTTAAAGAACAGCATATTGTTCTGCCAGGGTTGTCACAAGCTTGGCCAAGGACAAAGCTTTACGAGGTCAAGTGAATTCTAAACTTAGTACGTTGAGCATGGTCGACACGGTCATAGTACGTTAGTAAATATAATATGACAACCGCATACGCTAAAGTTTATTTCGTGGCATGCTATTAACTATGTGGTATTTGGTCAGAGACGTAAGTAATTTTTTTTTGTCAAACTGTACAGAATCATTCAGTGTATATTTTTTTAGATTTGTTTTACTTTAAAGATCGTTGGCTTGATTGGACTGGAGAGAGATCTCACAACTTACAATTCTCTGCACGACAAATTGATGAAATCGTCGTCTACGATTCCGATCACCTGTACGCGAAAGAAGTTAATGCTTGCTACGTGGCAAAGAATTAGGGTAGCAAAATGTGAGGTTACTTGTTATTTTCTATATCAGGTCTACAAAGTGTAAGAAAAAGGGTATATCAGGTGTCAGCCCTATCGATTTCCATTGTCAAAAGCGCACGTGGAAAAATATCCATCTCGGAGCGAAACAGCTCTGTTTACTCCGAGTAATATTGCCATGAGCGGGGCCATGTTTTATTAGTCAAATTGCATTTGTGGGACGGAAATATTCAGTATCTAGCTAGGAAAATATGTCTTTTAGACACAAATTGCTTGGAGATAATATAATTAGTTCTCATCATAACAAATTACAACGCATAGCTTCATGATACATTACATGGAAGTTTTTAAGAGCACTTACTTCTTTCACTACAGGGTATTTCATTGTATAGAGACAGAGGATATCCGATACGTATAAATAACAAGAAAGTATATATGAAAGCTGCCCGCAAACTGATAGGGTTGTTCTCTCTACGAAACTGAACAACTTTTACCAGGAATTTTCAGATTTTTTATCGGAAAGAATTTCCTGGTGAGAGATTTCAGTTTCTGAACAACCCCTATCAGTCTGCCTTAGCTAGAAGATGACTCCACTAACCGTTGTTTACAGTATATCGAATGTCATATTCTGACCTAAGTGGTTTATCCTAGCCTATTAACCCCAGGCCATTTGATAGAAGGATTATTTAACCAACCTGAGAGGCACGTGGCCGCCCCCGTACCATGCTAAATATAGTTGTTATTGTGGTTCATTTAAATCACGATTTAGTTATATCGTGTCATTTGAATCGCAAATCAGAAGAGAAAGAAAATATTACATACATTTTGCGACGAACTACTAATAAAATTATTTCCGTATCAACGAAGTCCGTTAAAGTATTTTTTTACGGTTAATATTTAGAAGTTAAATTAGTTTCTAAAACTCATCACAATTATCACCTGAATTAGCTACATCAGTTTTATAAGCGTGATAATCTCCAAATCTGCTGATAGCAATGATAATGAGAACACCTGTTAAAGTATGCACGCCAAAAGACGTAAGCTGGATAAGTCATGTACCGCGAGGTCTTTGGCAACGTCAGGGATTACAGTCAGTCACTAAAAAGGCAGTATAAAGGTCACTTTGTGATACAAATTAGAAACATGGGAGGAGGTCCTGGGTTCGATTCCCAGGGGGGAAACACCAAGTTGATATTTGTTAATTTATCACTATGTGAGATTTTCCCCAGTTGGTCAGGACATTGCAGGCTGAATCACCTGATTGTCCGAAAAGAACAAGGATTCCGTGTTTCGGGGTGCACGTTAAGACGTCGGCCCCGATCGGTGTCTTTGATAGAGGTCGTTACGCAAACCATGAAAGAGGCCTAATAGCTGTGCCATAAGGCGGTTTATAAACCCTGATACCAGGGTTTATGGGGTTGATCGACTCGAAACCCACTCAACAAAAAGAAGAAGACTTAGCAACTATTAAAAACTTCTTAGATGAGCTTTCATCGTGTACTGCGAGATATTTAATTAAGTTCATCTTGCCTTTCTTTAAGTTGCCAACTTCAACTCGGCCAAGACATTGAGCATAAAGTTGCAAATGAACAAGTTCACTTCGAGATTACAGTTTTGAAATTAATCGAAGAAACGAAAATGATCAAAGTCTTCCAAAAATATAGAGTAAATTTTCGCAATGGTGATTGTCTTTAACTAACCAGTGTTAGGAAATAATGAGTGGTTTTCAAGTTAAAATCACTTTAAATATTGTCTCTTGCAGTCTCTCCATACAACTGCAATCATTTTAAAACTGTTCTTGAAATGTTTGGAAAACATCATAAACATATCGAAGTTACGAGTTCGAAAGAGTCTATAGCGTATTTATAGTTGAAAAAAAAACAGTACTCATTTTAAAGGTTTTGTTTAAATACCTAACTAAATAAAATAAGAGCAGGAAAATTAACCCACGCTCCGCAAATAAATTAAGATAACTATGCAAAATAAGATTCACTTCAACTGTCAGTATGTTTTCGCAATTACCAATAAGGTCACTTGTAATTTAATGTAAATGATACCGTCAACGGTGACAAGGATAACTTGCACCTTACTATTTACCTAAGAGGAGTGTGAACGTGCACCTCTCCATACAAAAGGCGATAACGGTTCCCACCCCGTAAACATAGTCCGATTCCTATATTTTTTGGAAATGATGTAGATATACTTAAAAACTAGGTGTGTACGTTTTTATTTTTTTAGAAATATAACAGTTATCAAAAGATATGACCTCCATATTATTTGTATGGGAATTTAAAAGAGGTCATATCTTTTTATAGCTGTAATATTTCTAAAAAATAATTTCTAAATAACGTACAAACCTAGTTTTTAAGTATATCTACATCATTTCCAAAAATTATAGGAATCGGACTATGTTTACGGGGTGGAAACCGTTATCGCCTTTTGTATGGAGAAGTGCAGGTTCACACTCCTCTTAATTACCATGTTTTACTTTACTACAGCTTGAAGATAGATTCTGCTGTTTTCTCAAGGGTTTCCAATCAGGCTACCTTGGATTCGATTCTCAACAGCGAAATTGCACGTGTTTTTGCATGTTTGATCATAAATACCTATTTCTGGTGTCATATGGATTTCCATGCTGGATTTGGAGCGATAAATGAAAATAGAATGTTTCAGTCACTTCTCTCCTTTGGCATACCGTAAATTCAGTAAATGGATTCAAACTTTCTGCTTGTTCTCTCCAACATTTGTATAGTTAGTCTAACATTAGGCAAGTAATCTTTGAAGTGATCTGAAAGAAGAATGACATGAAACCATATGGTCTGTATAGTATGAAAAACAATACCCCAAACTAAATCACGAACGTTATGCACCCGACCCAGAAACAGGCTAAGCTAAGCCAAGAACCATTATTCACAACTCTTTTACGAGAGCAACATACTTCGCTCTAATACTACATTGTTTTGGGTTACGACCTAATAAATTGTGGACCCAGATCCGAGCCATGAAGTTTCTATTGTAGTAGAAGTGCAAGCAGTGAGCTACAAACCATAAAATAGCATTCCAAATGGGTTTAAGTCTGTTTGTTCGTTACTTGGCAAAGTAATGTTTCAGACTATTATTTTATAGAGTTAGTAAAATAACAAGATCGAAACTGAGTTAGAGGTCTGAGTCTTGAGTCGACAATCCAAATATAGTAAGTTTTATGTCCAGAATCGTATATCGGCTCTTTTAAAGTTACCATCCTTATTATTTCAATGCATAGTAAAAAATGTCTAGAACGTATAGCAAGTAGCCCCTTTGAGGTAACCATCCTAATTGTTCAAAGCAGGGTACAAAGCCGTAGTTTTCATCAAACATTAATTGGCATGGAAATTCGTATCGCAGAAGAAACCTTACTACACAGAGTACCATACTTAAACAAACACCCTCAGACATACGGTATAATCAAAATATCTACCTACATAACACTTTAAACACAATAACAATCAAAATATCGTAAATTGCAAATCATTTACACGAATAAAAGCAAAACAAAACCGCGGAATCATTCTCGAACCCAACCTGTGCAACGCACCTGCTCGAATCCTTTTTTTGCCGACCTGTCTACCTGGTTGAAATACCTGCGCCCGCGCCGGCACTGAATGGGCCAATAATACATCATTGGGAAATTCTCTCTCATTGAACGGTCCAGTCAGGGTTGTCAGGTATTGTTTTTGATATAAAATAAATTGACCCTGACTGATGATGAACGTGGACCTTCTCGGGCATTAATGAAGAGGCCATGTGAAGGCTGCTGTAAGAATTTGTTGTGACAATATTACCTAGTGCAGTGGAATCTGCAGGTTTCCTTTATACAGATCAGACATTACGGTAACGTTGTACTATTGAAACTCCTTACTTTTAACTTTACCTAAAAATAAAAATAAACTCTCTCATTTCTAAACAGAGACCTTTTAGTTTATCAAACATACCGACGTCAACCTGTCCTGCAAGCGATACTCTGTGATATGACATCTGCATCCGGTAGTCCTATGCTCTTATGTTCCATTTTGTTCCAGATACAGAAACAATGTTATCCAGTAATCTAGTTACCTACCAGCAGAGCAACAACAAAGGATTTGTCGAATCGACTCAGACTAGAATCCTTTACGTGAAAGGGTAAGGTTTATCCCAGCCGAACATAGGGTTATTTTTAGACAGTACACGAACTGATAGAGGTTGCTCAGACAACAAAACTGATCAAACTTTGACAGAGAAATTCTTCTGATAAAAAAAAAACCTTGTAATCAACAATGGCTCTTCCATTGTTAGCCTCAAAATAGAACTGCAAAGCCTGAAGCCTTTGAAGCAAGCGATATTCACCGTGACTGGATACCAGCTCAGGCGTGTGCTTGTTAGAGGCACCCGCAGCAAAAAAAGGAAAAAAAACAGCGCTTAACGGGGACAGGCAAAAGGTTTTTTTTATTTATCGCATGGCTTTCATTTGCTGCGAGGTCCAGTGCAGCAGCCGGTTCTGTTGTATTCTTAGCACCACCCGGAGTCACGAGTAGGGTTTTTAACATCATTCTTTCGAAAGTTGAGCAAAATAGACCAATTATTACAACCACTATATTAGTAATAGTGACCGGGATCGACGGCTTAACGTGCCCTCCGAAGCACGGAATCCTTTTTCTTGCAGACTAACAGATTAATTAGCCTGCATTGTCTTAACCAAACTGGAGAAAACCTCACAAAGTGATAAATTGACAAATATCCTGGGAATTGGACCTCGTGATCAGAAGCCCATGGCTCAGACCTCTGGACGACGGAGGCAGTTATTATTCCAATACGATATGGACAACCCTGACACAGTTCATCGGTTCAACACCCGTGTCTCAGCGCCAATGCTCCAGTGCATTTCCATTCAATGATCAGCGGGAACAATGAATTTCCCATTATTTGTTGATTGTGCAGTTTTAATAGCTACAGTCTCATTGAGAAAACCAGTCTCTGTGTCTAGTGGTGTGAACCTTGGGCTCTCGATCCGAAGTTCGTGGGTTTGATTCCCAGGGCAGGGGGACATTATTCCCCAGTTTGTATAGGATATTTAATTGCATACGGAATCACCAGATTGTCTGTCATGATATGAATGATGATTCCGTGCTTCGGAGGGCACGTAAGCTGTTGGTCGCGTCAAGGTAACTGCCTATAATAGTGGACGACTCACATAAACTATGTTAGATGACTATCAGGCGGTTTTTAAACTGAAACCAGTTTTCAACGGGTCGATCTACACAACCCCACTCTTCTTTTCTCTTACTTGCTTCATGAACCCTGGTGTCAGAGTCTTTTAAACCACCTAATAACGCAACTAATAGGCTTAACCTGCAAAGCGCGGATTTTTTCTTCTTCCAGAAAATCAGGTGATTCAGCCTGCATTGTCCTAACCAAACTGGGGAAAATCTCACAAAGTGATAAATAAACAAATATCAACTTTGTTTTACCCTCTGGGAATTGAACCCAGCGGTCCTCCGGATCGTGATCCCATGGCTCAGACGACTAGACCACGGAGGCAGGAGAATAGTCATTGAGAAAACTTCTCGGGGTCGAATGTGGTGCCGAATGAACTTTTAATTGTGTTGTCTAGAGACAGGATAATTGTTGCCGTAACCTTTACAGGTCTAAATTAGTGCGGCTGGAATTAATTAGACGAAATTTAGCTCTAGGTAGATCTAAAAGAATAATCATAATTATTCGCGGGAAAAGCAATAATTTCGCCGACAATTAGAGATTTTCTTTCATATAGTATGTAGGTATTTCACTGAAATCATCTCTATTGCTTCAAAGATGGGTGATATAACGAAAAATTCTAAGTACTTTTCAGTTCAACATTAATCGATAACTTTTATCGGACTTTAAAGAAACAAGCTCTTTTCACGGACTTTCCTTATATTTTACGAGCTCGATTCGCGGATGCACTAAAACACAATGGTACTCTGACCGGGCTATTTCTTACTCGTTCTTTTCTCGTTGTTTTCTTGCTCCTTCAACATTTCCAGATATAGTTTGCTTTTTTTTGTATCACTGATCAGATCACACTGATCACGCGGGAAATCAAGTAAAAAAAAACAACACTGGATGCAAATAGCACTTGACTGATGCCTGGTGAAGAAATATGTCTGAAATGGACGTCTTTCAGTTGACGCGATGCAACCACACACAGTATAATGAATGATGCAAGTTGGAAGAGCACAAGTGAGGATAGTGCCCCCTAGCACTCTGGCTATATCCGCTCGTTGTGAACTGTGTATAACTTGCACTCTAATTGGTGTCACCGGCACCGATGTTTGGTTAGCCAAAATGTCCTGGAAAGGACGCCTTTCAACTGACACGACGCTGCAACATACAGTATTTTTACGCAAGTTGAAAGCGCACAAGTGAGGATAGTGCCCCTAAAGCACTCTTGCTATATCCGCTAGTTGTGAGCTGTGTATAACTTGCACTCTAATTGGTGCAACCGGCAACTCCGCCGGAGTCGACATTTCACTTGTGCTGAATATCCTAACACCAATATCTGGATTGGAGCATATACTTGCTTCATTTCACCACAACTTGTGTTGTGTTGTGTTGTGCTTGTGCCCCATTGAAATTAGGTACTTCGGAAACGACTAGACCACCTCTTTATAGTAAATTTACTGTCGTTCGAAAAATTTCTGGAAAGCTACTTTTAAACTTTGTTGCGAATGTTTTTATCATCGAAATCTAAATATGTTTACTTATTTATAGTACCGCGCAATTTCAGAAACCTTGGCCGGAACGCAAAAAAGTTAATTCCTTTAAAGATTACGTCTAAAACTTCAACCAAATACTTAATGCGACATTCTTAGCAAAATGGCCTTGGTCACGGTACGAGAAACTTAATCGCAGACACATTGGGCATAGGCACATTCAAAACAGAAACTCCCTCTGAGTCATAATCTGTGACACAACTTCGAAAACCAATAACAATGTGTACGTGTACTGTACATCCTATATTGGAGTTCGGCAACATAGACAACGTAGTCTAACAGCATAAATCTTTAGCCAGATTATTAATCTTGGGGCAAGTTTGGCCGAACCAATTAGTTCGTCGTAGACCGCATACAAGGGAGGCAATATTGGGGGTGCACCTTTTGCATAAAATCGATACCCTCGTTCGAAAACACCTCACGAGCAGCCCCGTGATTCACTTACAGCGGTGTTTTTTCACCGTTTTTATTAAAACGCTGCTGCGCATGTTTGTCGTCGAGTGGACCGGGTGTTCGAAATTTGAAGTGAATTTAAAAACTATTGGGGAGCAGCGAGGGTAGATTGAATTACCTTTGATCAAAGAGCGCTCGAGTTGTCGCTGGCCGGTTAGTTAATGTCAATGGTTCCGATTCGAAAATAGATTTAGAATAGCCTGCTCCTGATCACTGAAATTGAAAAGGAGCAGAACTGGGAACTCTCTCTCTAAGGCCTAATAGCTGTGCTTCTAGGCGTTTGAAAACTCTTGACACCAGGGTTCATCGGGTCGTTATTTTACTCGAAATACCCACTCGATAAGAAGAAGATCAGGATTAAGTTCACCCAAGAAACCTAGATTTTACTTATTCACCCAAGCACCAGATTCCAGAAGCTAGTATCGGGTGACGTCACGAGGGCATATAATTTATTAAACCGATGTAGTTTAGTAGGTGGGGCACGTGCTCCGAATCTAGGGAGGATCGGAATCTCATCTCACCAATAAACATGCCGTTTTGAGAGTTAGAAATGCTTATTGGAGATTCAGTTGAGGTGCACAAGTGGATTTAAAAGTCAGTGATTTTAAGTGAATTCTTTTTGGAGCTGTAGATCGCGTAACGTAGATCGTATTAATTGTTTTCTTTTTTTAAAGTATCTTGGTATACTGAAATTTCTGAAGTACTCGTACGTTACATTTTCAGCTGTTTATTGCATTTCATTGCGAATTTTATTGCGCCAATATGCGTCAACTAATGTAATAATAATACTTATTTTTAGTACATTGACCACAATCACAATCGCATTGACAAACCACAGTTCGTATTCTGGTAGGAGGTATCTATAAAACCACGAAACGGCCGTGGTTTAAATTAAACTGTTTTTGTTGAATTTGGCACTATTTGGTTTTAATATTTTCAACTGGTATTATTTGCTTTTCCTCAACATCAAAATCCAGCCAGTCGCTTTATACTTTGAATTTAAGGGATGTTGATATCCTGAAATTCTATAGAAAAATCTGGTACGAAATCGGGCAGAGAATTCACGTGAACGGACTAAATCTAAATGCCAGGAATATTTAGACTGAGCTTATAAAAAATGCTCAGCTTAAAGGAAGTGAAAAGATTTCCTGCGCTGTTACCTTTTATATCCTAAATACATACTTATCTTAAGAAAAAGTAATAAAATGTTATTTGTTCATCGTAAAGACAGGAATATTGCTACTTGAGAGAAACCTTTAAACTCACTGACAGGAAGCATAAAATAAAGTTGTAATGATGTTATTTCGTTCGATACTTTGTAAAAACAATGCTCTTTCATCATCGTAAAAGACTGCTTGTTTTTTTTTTTTTCAGTAATTCATGCATGGTGGAGCGTTGACTCGGTGGCTAAAATAAATTCAAAACTTAAAATATACTGTGGATCTCATTCGTCATTTAAAAATGAAGACACATTTAAATTTAATAATCGAGTTAAAAATATAGAAGTTATTGATTTGAGTAGTCAATATTTACTTGCGAGTGACGTCATAACTCAGTATTTTCATACAAAAAGCGTTTTTGTTATTTCATAAAAAAGGTTGCGGATTTGACTACTTAGTAGGCAAATAGCGTATTCAGCTAAGGTAGCTTCTTGTAATTGTAACCCTTTGGGTGTTCCTCAACTGTTACCCTACTAACCTACACAACCTGCGCTCTAAGGATCATTTAATCAAGCCCAAAGGAATAACTAAATAAGTTACAGCAAACTCGAATTACTTAAATTGGGTCATAACACAATTAAATACAGTTTCCTAAGAACATACACCAAGCCTAATGGCAGCTGCCCTAGACGGTCAATATTTGTTTGGCGCTGCGCTTTTAAGCATGAAATTTTGATCAATATACAGATCAATCTAGAATAACCCTCAAAACTTGTCAGACGTGGCGGAACGACCTTTGTTTAGGTAGTTTACGCTCTGCCTACCCCATTAGGGATAAAGGCGTGATTATATGTATGTATGTATGTATGTATGTAATTTTGATCTCAATTTCCTATAGCTTTTCCAGAAACTTGAAGCGTCTTACATATAAACCTGTGGTATCATTTACTGACATGATCTAACCATGTTCGCTTAAATCAAATTGTTTACAAAATAGCTATTTCTTTGCCATGCTTGACAGGCAATCACGGAACACTTTGTCAAGCAAGATTGACCGTCTAAAGCGGACTTAATATTGCTAGAGTTCAGCCGGGTTTAAACCGCCATAGCAAATTGCTCGTTGCATACTAACTAGGTCTTTGTAAAACACTGTTTGTTGAAAACAAGAGCATTATTCAATTTAATGAAAGCGTAGAATGTTTAGGTAAATAATGAATAATGCATTCGTATGATGTAATGGTTAAAACAGTTGTAATTTGAGTTTCTAAAGTAAAGCAGAAATTATGTGTAATTTTACTTTCTGTTTCACGCGCATGGACTTTGAATTTTATTTCCTTATTTTTTCGTGAATATCGTGTTGATCACCGCGAGGTAAGTATAAGGTGGATTGACTCATGTGCGAGTATTTTTACTGGGCCTGTCTAAAGAAGATGATAGAGAGAGACAGAGTCCACGATAAAGCAAGCTAACCGTAAAAAGCCTGTTTACTATACTATACATAATGTATTTAATTATAATGAAAAAAAATACGCGTCGATAAATTACTTGTAAGGCGGCGGCGTCCCTATACAACGTGTAACATAAAGGGTATATGCATCGAGAAAGGTGTGAATCTACCCATGGAACTGAACAACTTTCCCTAAGGAACATAGGTCGAAATACGACAAAAGAATTTTTATCTTCCATACAAAATGCATCAGCTGATAACGCATTTACTATGGGAAGTCAAAATTATTTTTTCGTATTTCGACCTATGTTCCTTAGGGAAAGTTGTTCAGATTCATGGGTAGATTCACACATTTCACGATGCATATACCCTTTACGTTACACGTTGTATATATTTTTTTACAAGGAATCGCGTCTGAACTTGCGTAAAAAGAGCAGCAGTGCTTTATACGAAAATTTGATTCCGCCTTTTTAATATTTTGGCGCAGACCTCACGTCTCTTATTACGGTTTTGGTCCCGGCTGTGATAGATAATTCAGAACAAAGATCATATTTTATGTTAATTTCAATTCATTAAAACAGGTCACACACACAGTTCAATTTTATTTCTTGGTAAGTCGATACTAGACTGTACTGCGATTGAAATCTGAACTAGGTAACTAGATCAAATTCTAAACAGCGGTCGAACGAACTACTGGTACATTTACATCCACAGATTAGAAGAATGCAAACAGTTAGTAATAGATAAAGTTCGATTTTTAAAACTACGAAGCTACGAAAAAGTCCGCGTGATTTTTCGCACAAGTACGAGGTCAGATCGGATTGTAATAGAAGCTTATTTTTACCCCCTAGGGATGACATCTAATCTTCAAGAGAAATTCCAATAATATAACGCTAACAAAGATGCGTGAAAAACACAGACAAAGATGTTGAATGTTGATTGTAACTCACGCTTTAACCACTAGACGGATCGGGATGAAACTTGGCCTTTTCACCGCGAAAAACCTTAATTTTCACGAGAAAGCTCATTCAATAGTGAGTGAAAACGCGTGCGGAAAGCTTGCATTAAATCGAATAAATAAATGTTTATTGAAAACCTTTATCTCGTAATTTGCGCACTTTGCCGCACTTTTATATGAAAGAAGACGAAAAAAAGATGTCGTGGTGCACAAGTTAGCTCTCTTCACACATCTATAGTTCCTCAAAATCAGGATTGTCCTCATTTCCTACGTCATATTGCAATTAAGTTAAAGGACTAACGCCGCAGCCAGCAGTCCACTAAGCGTCGCTTAACTATACTTAAGCTATATTTAAGCTTTACTTAAGCTATACTTAACCACTTAGCAGTCTTTCCAGCCACGACGCGATAAATTTTAATAGACACCCTGAGCTTTTTAACGCCACTCGCATTACTAACCAGCTGTCAAGATCGGTAAGAGGAAAAAAAGCGATAGGTATTTTGAATGATTGTGGAGAAATAAAAAGTGTATGGGTAAGGTGCTGGACAGTGAGCGATTGAAAACATAGAAGGTCCTATTAAGTCACGCTTGGTCCCTTACGGGGCAGGCAGAGCGTAAAAAGCTTAATAAAACGTCACTTATGACAAGGTTTGAGGGTAAGTTCAGGAAGTACGAACTGTGTATTGCTATTGTGATAGGCGGTCAGACTTTCACCTGAATTACAAATTACAATACATTGTAACCTTCGAATCTCTTAGCTGGTTTTTACAGCATACTCGGGAGAAGCATCTGGAACATTCTATGTTTTTCTAATGCTCCCAGTCCAGCATGGCAGCATAGAAAGTCCCAGCTGCTTCTTTTCCCGGGCATACTATAATACCAGTAGTAGAGGGTGCAGAAGGTTTCAGTGTATTGTAAATTAAGTGATGGGCTGACAACTAATCACTATAACGATAGCAATACACAGTTAGTTCTTTTTAAAACGATCCTCAAATCTTGCTAGACGTGGCGAAAATACCCTTCTGTGAGGACGTAGACGCTCTGCTTACTCCTTATGGATACTTGCGTGATTGTAATGTAATCACTAAACAGCTGTTAAGAAGCAGCGGACAAAAGCGATAACAATTGTGAAGGTTTTGTGGAAAAATAAAAGGTAAGTCGTTATTGAAGATAGAAGCTTGGGAGGTCGACCAAAATAACTTGGACAGATCTTATCAAAAGATTTACTGTTTCTTTGTGATTTGGTCGTTTTCGTATGTACGATAACAAATTCACTGGTAAACAAATATACTTACTTAATATGCATTTGTTTCAATTATGCTAAGGTTATTTCAATAGTTTAAACCTCTTAATCTAGGACCTAGATTCTAGGCTAGGTTATTGATCTGATCCCTCACGATCTAGCTAGAGCCATCAGATGTTACGGAGTTTGATTCTCATTTGATTGTCTAGTAAGTAAAGTAAGTAAGTAAGCAAGCAAGTAAGTGCAGAGGCCACGTTAAGTTACCAATTGAAGAAGGTTATTTCAAGAAATAGAAAGTACCTTCGAAGCCGCCAACATTATGAAAATCAACCATGAAAATATTTAACACATCGTCAACATATCACATGTACAAGTTGCGAAAACACGAGACGAACAAACATGACTCTTTACCGGTTTTATCATAATGAACGAGTAACTTTCTCATTCATGAGGCGAATTTAAGGCGCGAAGATTCCGACGACAATTTACACTTAAAAGGTCAAGGCAATTTAGGCTTTATTGCGAGGACGCACAGGTTTGAATCGATACTGGTTGGACGGGCAAACGTTGGTGAATTTAATTCCTTACACATGGCGTCAACAACTTGTCGAAAAACTGTTATATTGTCACTTTTAATAAGTTTCTCACAAGTTATACCAATCGCTTATTCATAATCATAATTTTAGTGGCTAGTGATTTGGAGTTTTCTGCCATACTCATAATCACGCTAGGGAGGTAAACAAAACAACCGAAAAATTGTTGTGATTCCAACTTAGAATAGCACTGCTCCATCAGGAGATTGAATTTATTGTATTAGTTCTTTGACATACCAGACAGTATGTATGTACAGGCAACCAAGGAGTTAGGGTAACAGAGCTGCTCCAAACCGAGCGAGTTTCCTTAGGTATTTATTTATATTTTTAGATAAAATTTCATACACTTGTACAGTTTTATAACCTGCTTAAATGTACGAAATTTCATGAAAAAGCATAAACAATTAACAGAGAAAACTTCATCGGTTTGGGGCGGCCTTGGTACCCTAACTTCTTGGTTGAGTTTACAATCATCTAGCTAAAGATTATACCCTGAATTGATAACAAAAACACTCCCCACATGAAATGAACGTTTAAAGACGTTGAGTAACATGTGGTTTAATGTTTCCTAGACGTTATTAGCGCTTGCTTTGCTCATTAACGTGTTTATGTTAGGCTTAGGACTCAAATTAGTCGTAACATTTTATATGTCTGCTAATTCCACATAGGCATTTAGACTAGTACTCTTTGACGTCAGTGAATGGTATAAAATAAACTGTTCTTTTTGAGTGATCAGTAACTCTAATCGTAGTTCAATTCAGAACTAGGTGAAATATAAGGACGGTTTATGTGCCATTTCCCACGACTCTACATTTCCCTAGTTAGTTTGAATAGCAAGAGAACAAAATCATTTCTATTCTTTAAACGTACATACATACAAAGATCACGCCTTTATCCCTAATGGGGTAGGTAGAGCGTAAACGACCTAAACAAAGGCCGTTTCGCCACGTCTGACAAGTTTTGAGGGTTATTCCAGATTGATCTGTATATCTTAGCTGATTTTACAGCATGCTCGGGAGGACATGCAGCTGGCACATTCTATGTTTTTCTATCACTCCAAGTCCAGCACGGAAGTACCTATTCTTTAAACGTGTAATTTTTAAATGGATTTGCTCTTGACACTAGTCTAAATAGGTTAGAGATGAGGTTCGATGAGCTCATTCAGAAGTCTGTTCAAGTCAACTTGTATCTCTCATATCAACTCCTATTTTTCCAAAACGATGATGAAATAAATCTTTCATCAACATTAATGACACGTCTTTGCAATCCGCAAACCGACGGTTCTAGAAGTATTTTCCAAGTCAGTAACCAAAGTGGGATCGCTTATCTGCGGTATCCGCCGCAAAGATCAGATAAACGCAGTCCGGAGCAGGCTTGGCTTGGCAGCAAGCCAAACATGTGGAGGCTCTTGCAACGCATATCCTGCTAGAGTGGTTACTGGTTACCCTGTAACGTGGTATAGAAGTTTTTACTACGTCAGCTGTGCATGCTATAGGATCAGAGTAGTCGCCTTAACGTGGTATATGTAATTATAAAGGTGAGGCGAAGTAAGTTAATCAATCTTCTTGGGAATTAATGTTATTAAAACTATCCTTATTTATACCGGGAGTTAAATTGCTGACCATATTTTAGGGAGTGATTCTAGCCATGAAACTGAGCAAATTTCCCCAAGGAACATACGTCGAAATATTAAAAATAATTTGGCCCCACCCATACAAATGGTTTCACCGCGGCTTGAGTCTATTTGTATGGGAGGGCCTATTTTTTTTATATTTCGACCTATGTTCCGTGGGGAAAGTTGTTCAGTTACATGGGTAGAATCACACCCTAAAATATGGTCAGCAATTTTTTTCGCACCCTGTATTACAAATGCAAAAGTAACTCTGTCTGTCTATCTGGGAAAATATCTCACAATTTAGCCGCGGGTAAAACCACCGGGCGGAAAGCTAGTTTAGTTATATAAACACTGCAGTTCAGCCGTTGCAATGGTCTCATTACTGTCGCATAACGTCTTTAATTAAATAGACTACACCGCTAAAACATTTGCTACAAAACAATTAAAAGCCAGTTGCTAGCTGCGACTTGCATACAATCAAACAGTAGACTCTGTCTAACTTTATATTATACGACATACTATCAAGCCTGTATCCCTTATGACATGAGGTAGGCAGAGCGTCAACGACCCAAACAAATTTCGTCCTGCCACGTGACAAGTTTTGAGGGTTGTATAAGATTGATATCCCCATGGCCTAAATTACAATATACTGAAACCCTCGAATCCCTTAGCTGGTTTTTACTGCATGCCCGGGAGGAGATGCAGCTAGCATATTCTATGTTTTTCTATCGCTTCCAGTCCAGCATGGGACTATACCTAACTTACTTTATATTATGTATACCTAACTTATTCGTTATGCAATAGGCTTAACTGAACACGATGCCCCAGAAGCACAGGAATATGGCGTAAGTAATAGAAGATTGCGAAAGGTTAATAAGTAGATTTTGACAAAAGATCTTCGGAGCGAGACATATCATAATAATCTTCATGGTAGTTAGATTTGTTCATTTCCCGACTATGTTGGGAAATGAAACTAATGCATCCGTTTTGTGGTAAGAATACGTGAAATAATTATCCCCGAAGAACGTCGGTTTGATCATAGAGATTGTTTTTTTTTTTTTTCATTTTAAAACTGCAAAGCCCTTTTTCAATTATCGATTTATAAATCCATTTGATATTTTTCTCGTTTTTTATTTGCTATAGATTCGCTTTTGATTCCAGTCTAAGTCAGTCAGGTCACCAAGAGTGTTTTATACTTTATTGACTATACGATGGATGATTGACTTCAAAACCGATAGTTGCTTGTATTTCAAATCAAATCAAATAGGTAATACTTTATTGTACACAGGAAAACACAAATTACACGTACATAACATGACATAAGTCACACAGACAGATCATTTTATTGTACCGTGTCCACGATTGATTTTAAATAGGTATTAAAACATAATATTCCTTTGCCCGACGTTTCGATTGAGTTGCATCAATCGTGGTCGCGAGCTGACTGGAGCTGCTATGTCAAAACACGATTTAGAAATGTAATAAGTGTAAATGTAAGATGTAAGTACGATATTTATCTTTGAAACCGCTGTTAGCTTGTATTTCAGTCCAAGGCTCGTCTAGACCGGTCTCAGCTCGCACCGTATGCCTCCGCATCGTGTTGCGAAACCGATATGATTCATTCCTGAGCCTCTAAGCTTTTAGCGACTTTTCGCACCTGATTCTAGTCTAGGTCAAAGGTGGCCAAGGCAAGACTCCAGACATGATTTTGTAAGTACGGTATTTATCTTTGAAACCGCTTTTAGCTTGTATTTCAGTCCAAGGCTCGTCTAGACCGGTCTCAGCTCGCACCGTATGCCTCCATATCGGATTGCGAAACCGATATGATTCATTCCTGAGCCTCCAAGCTTTTCAGCCGGCTTGCATTGATTGAGTAACTGCTTCCTGCACTGATGCTGAGAAACAGGTTTATATAGTTTCATATGTGGTTTTTGGGGAAAAGAACTGTGGGTTAAGCAGGTTTTAGAGCCTACAGAACTCTCTTTGCAAAACTTATCTTAAAACTTACGATCTTTTAAGATGTTACGATCTTTATTTTTATTTTTTTATTAGGAGGATAAGTCTCTCTGTATCACATACCTTTACGTACTTAAACTTCCGTAGTTAAGATATTAGAATATTCATATCATAAGGAATAACGTAACTTAGTTTTTTTTTACAATTTTAAAGATAGAGGAAAATAACATGATTCATTCATAATTTCGGGTTGATTGTATTCACTATTCACAAACTTTTATATTAATTAAAAAAATTACAACTAATGATAACTACTTTGATAGTCGTAATACAGACGAAACCCAAGACATGAAGATAACAAACCCAAAAACATATTTACCAATTCATGCTAATGCTAAATTCTATATTCATAGCTAAGCTGCCATAGAGGAATTCATATCTTTATGATGAACTTGATCTTGTCATGTATGTTAATAAGTAAATCCTGTTATCTATGCTTTATGATATAATGGTTGAGTCTACCGTGTGTTTGGACAATGATAATGTTTAAGCTTTCTGATAGGATAGACGTGCGAAAATATATTATGTCTAACTGTAAAATTCAAAAGGGATATATTGTAGCCTTTATATGAAGAACTGTTATGTTTAAAACTTATATCTAAAAAGATTACGGATTCATTTTTTTTTTTATTGTATAATAAGACGAAACATTATTCAAATTCTGTGTAATGTAATTCATGTGGTTTTGTCGCACTTTAGACACATAAGAAACATTCAAATCAAAAGATATTATATTATTAAGTCTGTTTAATCTATTAGGTAGGTAAAAGGTAAAAAATACGATATATTTCTATACAATACAATACAGAGAAAACCACATTTTCATTATTTGATTGATGCTTTGGGAACCAGGAAATATGCCGCAATAAAAGATTTAATCTCTGGATGAAGGGATGAATCAAAAGTAATATTGTGGTTTGTGGTATTGCCGATTTTTCCTGTTTCATATGAATGAACATGAAAAGGGGATTTAATTGTCTACAAATTGTTATATCATATCACTTCCTATCACTGATTTTTTATTTTATATTGTATAATTTTATATCTATTATTTATCTTGCCTTCAATAGGTTAAAAGTGATTTGTTAGGATAAGAACATAACAATAAATCATTTCTGACTGGATGGTAACTTAAATATAATTGTTTTATTTTGTAAAGCATTTATATTTAGGATGATGAGTAAACTTATATTATAAAATGGAAACTAATGTAAAGAGATATTGATTTCATTATTAAAAATTAAATAATATGCTTTGTGTATAATATAATGTAGGTAAAGATGCAAATGTTCAATAGATAAAGTAGGAATACAGTTGAAATCAAATATTTAAACAGATTGCCATGCCAGTAATAATGATGGAGATTGTGACCTAAATACTGCCAATAAATTGTATTACCATATGTAATAGACTGGAACCAGATATGAATTGCAGTAACTGCATTGCATATTTAATGGTCTATTTAAAAATGTTGCATGGAATTAATTATTATATTTTTTTTTTTATTCTGTTTATTATGTTATTTGCTTTCAGGACCATGGGGTTGAACTCTCATAAAGTTGAAATCCCAAAAATTGTGCCAGTTGTGTTTATTAAGGTTTTAAGGTAAATTTTATACTAGAGAGGTAGATTTGCAGACATTTTATATAACTTTCAAATAAACTTAAAAGTTATATATGAAACAAATTTTACTTACCTTAGAAAAGTTTATACTATATTCTGATTATATTGAGATTAGCTCAATCTTAGGTACTTAGTTTAGTAATAAGTACATACAGTGTATAAGGGTCAGTTTCCCACACATTGATAGGGGTTGCTCAGTCAAAGTAAAAAAACTTTGGACGAAATATTTAATTTGATGATTTTTCTAAGTCTTTTTTCCATAGTGCCCCATAGTACCTACAAACCATCTAGTGAAACTGAACAACTTTCACAGGGAAACTCTTTATTTTCTTTTGCTTTCCCATACAAAATGACCACCTCAATCAAATAATTTGTATGAGGAAGTCATCAATTTCCATTTCCTGAAAAAAAAATCTAGTGAAAGTTGTTTAGTTTCATTGACTGAACAACCTCAATCAGTTTGCAGCTGTCCTTTATATTCCTCATAAAAATTTAAAAAAATAAAAAAAGACATACCTCTTCAATGTCCTTGTGAAACTTGATCGGTCGGAGCAAATAAAATTGCACAGCGAAGTACACAAAGTTTATCAAAATAAACACACTGTTCCACACCACAGCGTCTAAATAGCACTCAATACTCCAAGCCCACAGCCCGTAGAACGAACAACCCAGAATTAGAGCTATACGGAGCCATAACAAGCCCGTTTGCGTGTGTGGAGCCAGGAACGACAGTAAGAAACATATATTGGCCACTTGGAAAAATATATGATTAATCGGCCGCCATTTAGGACAGTGATTCAAGTATAAATCCCACATAGAAGCCACCGTATGGTCTTGGATTGTCACATTCACATGGTCTAATATAGGATTGTCTGGTTTCGTAGGGACCACTAGACCCATCTCGGCGGTCGTGGTTTCCGTGACCGTGACGTCACTCTGTGGGACCTCTGTGGCGTTCTGAAGCCCTGTCACAGTCACCACTCCAAGGGCTAAGGCACTGAAGAAAAGCATAGTCCCAACTTCGCCCTTCCCGACCTCTCATCGAAACCCCACTTGCATTTAGCATTTGCCCACTCATTCACGCACAAAGCACGGTCTTTGGTACAATATTTACACCAACACTGTCTGTTTTATTTTTATTTTACCAACAAACGAAAATAAAAAACACGAAATTATATGCACCACTACCGAAATGCCGATGAACAGAGAGCACCGTAAGCGTTAACTATGAATATAAATCAACGCAAAAAATATAGAACTTATTATGGGATTGTAATGCCTGTGATTTCCAAAATAAATCGTTAGGAAATAGAAAAGAAGCAAACAATCGAAGCCTACGCGAATGACAGCCGCCTCGAGCGAGCAAACTGAAAAACTGTAGGGATGTGAAAAAATAATCGATTATTGAAAAAATCGATTATTTCAAAAAATTAATCGATTTTTAATAATCGATTGGAGCTCAAAAAAAAATCGATTGTAAAAAAATCGATTATGATTCTTAATTATTTTTAATAATCGATTTAAGTGCAAGAAAAAATCGATTATGGGCAGCACTACAATTATAATCAAAATCGTTGTTTTGATTTCTTCTTGGAATTGGATCTTTATATCGCACTATATGATCCAATTTATAATTTAACCCTATCCAATAAGAAATTTTAGAGGAAATACTATAAAAAATAGAAATACTTTTTAAAAAATCGATTCTTTGAAAAATCGATGTTTTTTTCTTGAATAATCGATTATTTTTAAATCGATTTATAATCCGCAAAAATAAATCGATTATTAAAAAATCGATTTTTTTATTTAAAAGTCACAACCCTAAAAAACTGACAAAATAGTGTTGCGCCTTTACAAAAGTAACTGTGACAGTTTGCGTGTTGTAGACATCTCCGCCTTTGCAGCTTGCTTCGGTACGGTTTCAAAACTGATACAGTGTGCTTTTTCCACTCTGTCTGGTTACGGACCAAAGACGTAGTTCTTGACTGGATTATAGAAGATCAAAGTCGGGGCTTGTCAAAGATCGTCATAAACACGATTTTCCGCTCCAAAACACAAGTCATTGACGTATAGGGGAAAAAGTGGGACCGAATTACACCTGGAGTGCGTTCACGGGCGCACGGTTAAGGGAAGATGAGGGGAATATTCTATGGTTACCGCGCCATTCTCGACCTTATTACCAAGAGAAAATTTCGCCAAATGTCAAAAACCATAAACAATTCCCCTCACCTTCCCCTAACCGTGCACCCGTGAACGCACTCCAGGAGATGTGGGCAAAATTAGGTACTTGACTGGGTAGCTTAAAAAATTCAAAACGTTTATACTTAAAACGAATGGCTAAAAATATTGTGGATTTCATTCATAAAATGCACATTTAGATTTTAATAATCGAATTAAAAGTATATAAGTTATTGATTTGATTAGTCAATATTTACTAAAATGTGACGTCATTATTTACTATTTTCATACAAAAAGCGTTTTTGACATTTCATAAAAAGTTGCCGATTTGACTAGTTGGAAAGTAGCCAATTATGGTATAGATAGAATAAAAACAATGACTGTTATTTAGTATAGCATCGAGTATCGATAAAAATAGCAGTAACAGTATTCTAAGCTACATCACTAGAATATTTGACAGCTGTCAAAAATGATGCGCTTTTTCGATACTACTGTGGTTGTAGCACGATCAAAAGAAAGAAACAAATATATCATTTTGTATAGCGTTGTCTCGTTTTTGCAAAGATATTCCACAACATTAATGAAGTATAAAACGCATTTAGCTAACCTTGCACAAGTCGTAGACCTTTTGAGCTGAAGAAATAAATAAAAACAACGCCGTTTTCTTCTATTTTGATGCAGAAATAGTCAAGGAAAGATGGACGTACCGTGTGAAATGCTTTTACACCCAGAACTGCTTACCAGCGAACAATTAAAATACATAATACTTCAGGTAAGTTAAGCGCCGCTTATTTTGCTCCTGTTTATTTGGAACAAATTACATAATTTTCGTGTTTAAATTGACTTTTAGAGACATCTGAGAGTTCCTAACATTGAAAGCATGCCACGGGATGAACTACTGGACATATTTCATCAATTTTGTGTACCTTACGGACAAAGAAGATATAGGGATTCAGGACGCGGCAAAATGTTAAACAAAACCCGACATATAAGTCCCGAAAGAGTTCCTATATTAAACACAATGAACAATTCACAAATCAAAAGAACTTTACAAAACCATGACAGAATAAAACCACCTCCAGATTTATTGTCAGGGCATATGAAAAGAATTAAGTTAGAAAATAAGTCAGCACCAGTGAATAATATAAATATTCATAAGAGGAAAATGAGTACAGATAGTGTGAGTATTATTTCCGATTTCAATTTGTAACAGTTTGTTACATTTCATAGTATCAATTTAAATAAGAAATGAATAAAATAAAAGTATGTGTCCGAAGTCATATGCCCCATTTTTTATCATTTCAGATATCACCAGAAGTATCACCACCTAAGAAGGAAAGAAAACCAATTACGTGGCCTTAATAAATTCTTAAAATAATTAATTTTAAGTGATTCTAATTCAGTGTGGGAGTTAAATGAACTTCTCATAATGAAAGTGTTGTTATATTCCATCTGTATATTCTATGATTTTTTGTTGTTGGAATATTTCACCTTCTATCTAAGTATCTATCAGAATAACAAGTAATTTATCTATTTCTTAACTTACTCAATTGTCTCAATTTTAAACCATGTTAGATACTCAAATTGTGGTCATAAAATAACTTAGACTGTAAGACATTTTCCAAACCATTAAATTATAATTTAACAATTATTAATTCATTAATTTGAATAATAACTATAATTTTATAAAGAAAGTTATTTTTTGTGGCACAAATAAATAAAATACTCCATCACCCAATCATTCTTTTTCATTTGTGACATAACTATTAAAAAGTAATAAATTATATTTTATTTTGTCAACTGCCAATATGGCGCCATCAACTGTCGTATACAGTTGTAATATTATTTTGTAAAATATTTAATCCTCGCAATCATGTACGAACCGCGTCAAGTTAAGTCTACGAAGAGCAGACAGGACGCATACCCAGAATTGAATGGAGATAAAAAGCCTAGCGTGCACAAAGTTGCGTCCCACTTCCTAGTGCCATCAGAAAAGCTGGACAAAGTGACCAGAAGGGTAATAGCTCCATACGCTCAAATCGAACGGAAAGGACTAAAACATGAAGAAAAAGATGGGTCCTATTTAGATATCAATAGATTCACAGTATTCTTAGAAGATACAGTTGACTTGGATTCACTTCTGTATGAAACTGCTATGGTATTGAAGACTGTTACTAATAGTTCTGGTGAGCGGACTTTTCAAGAGTATCTGAAGTATCCCACCTGCTACGAAATAATAAATAAATTCCTTTTTGCAGGAGTTTTTGTGTACATCGTAAACAAGATGAATAATGAAATAATTTTGATGCCACAGAACACGAAGAATCCTGAACGGCATCAAGTTAACTTACCCATTAGTTAGCATGTTTGATATTTATCTCTTGTGACGAACTCAAAGCCCGACCACCAGCGGCCAAAACTTATAATTATTTGAACGGTGTTCTTACATGCCCGACGCACTGTGCGCGAGAATTCACCGCAAAAATTGGCTACGTAAGCCACATAAGGGCGCATGAACGCCGTAACTAACATAGGAGTCGACAGCGGTCGCCATGACCGAAAACGGTCGGAGGAGATTATTATTATCTATCTCTTCTTCCGTGTGAGTTGTGCTGCCGAGTCCACGAACGACTCGTTGTACCATCACCCTGAGCTTCAAGTTTTTGAACTGTTTAGGCCTCTGATACAATTCGTGTAGGTACTAGGTACTACCATGGAGGAATATAATATAATAAATACCACTATAGGTTGGTGACCAAATCATTCATCACAAAATCGATCGGATTACAAATACCTACTTATTAGTACACACGTACTTCCATGCTGGACTCACTGGGAGTGATAGAAAAACATAATAATGTGCCAGCTGCATCTCCTCCCGAGCATGCTGTAAAAATCAGCTAAGGGATTCGAGGGTTCACTATTGTAATTTAGGCGATGGGCTGACAACCTGTCACTATAGCAATATACAGATCTATCTGGAATAACCCTCAAAACTTGTCAGACGTGGCGGAACGACCTTTGATTAGGTCGTTTACGCTCTGCCTACCCTATTAAGGATAAAGGCCTGAATATATGTATAACTACACACTTAGATCATATAGGCGGTCTTATTGCTAATTTACGATGACTAGAACATCCTATCTACCGTAGTGGAAGGCAAAGTAGCGGCTTCTCACGTGGCAGCCACGAAAGAGTTCCTTCTCCTCGACGACGTGGAGAGAGACCGGCGCTTCGCCGAGGGCCTTAAGTGGATCGACGCGAGGGTGGCTCTCTGCATGCCAGTTGTCAAACCAGACGGGGACTGCTACGCTGTGCTTGAGCTGTATAGGACTTACCCGGAACCCTATGATAATGTTAGTAACATTAACATACTAATAAAAAAAAAACAGGCGAAAGGGAATCGAACCACATTCAAGTTCACTGTGATTTTTTTTCTGATAGGTTTTTCTGTGACCTCTCAGAACAGACTAATAACCTTTTGACCACTTTTGGCAGGCAAATAGCTCTTCAATATACGGGAATTTCCTTATACTCTTTTTCAACTACCTCCATCTTCTAGTCTAGAACGTAGTGTAGGTACACTGTGGTGAGCGTGGCCTGCTGGGCTGATGCAGCGGCCCACAGAAGATAGCTCATCTTAACGTGGAACTACTTCTACTTCAGCGATCTCGTATCAGGCTTAAACCATATAATAAGATCACAAAGACTCCTCCTTATTTTCTAGCAACAGCTTGATTATTCCGAGCTGACTCCACCGCTGATTCCCATATACACATACCCTTGCCAACTCCTTATACCTTCCTCTAGAACGTAGTGTACACAGTGGTGAGCGTGGCCTGCTGGGCTGGTGCAGCTGCCCACCAGGCTCAAGCCAGGATCACGCTGCAGAAGACAGCTCATCTCAACGCGGAGTTGCGCGCGCTGTTGCAGAACTACTTCTGCGATTTGGCTTCCATTGACACCATGCTTACTGATATGCTTGTAAGTTGTCTTTGATTGATCCAATAACATAGTTTAGTGAGTAGTAGGTATTTGCTGTGCTGAAGATGTAAAGCGACACAGAAACTGTCAAACATATTATGCTCCATACAGAAGTAGCTAGCTATCCCACGCTGAGTGGGCAAAGCGGGCTCCACTTGCAAGTTCCATGGATTTGCTTAGATAAACATTTCAATTTGTGATTACATACATACTTAGAAACATTTTGAACGAATTTGGCTGGCAGGGACTGCATGGCGAAGACCAAGGCTCAGCGGCGCGCTTTGAGTGAGGCAGCATTGGAGTCAAACATGCTTCTTTTAAATCTTAATCGTAACCCCTTACGTTACCCCATAGATTGGGGATCGTGACTTTTCGTGCGTGACCATCATTCAGTTGGGAGTTAGTCAGGTATAGATTGGGGGCGGGAGAATAGTACCAAAAATCCCGTAAAGTGTTCTGTATAAAATAAAAGCGGGTCAGGTAGGTACCTACTTCTTTCCCTATTCAGCTTCGGTGTGGATTGCTTCGTGCCGGTTGGGTTGCAGATTTTTAGTTCGATCACAATCACACCACACCACCTATGGCTGGTGCTCGGCTTATAAAATGTCTTTTAAACAGGCAGTAATAAAATCGTTTGTCGGAGCGATGCGCAGTAGTTTCTACATCATCGACCGGCAGGCGCACCCAGGTGATCACATCTCCGCCGAAATGTGGGATGACGGCTGGAGCCACGAGAAGACCAATATGCCTAAGAAGAAGAATAAAATCAAGTATGGTCATCACTTTGACTATTTGTTCATAGGACGAATGTGCAAACTACAACACTAATTCCCGTTAGGTACCTAAGGAGACTTGTAAAAAGTGTGTCAGTGTAAATGCTGCTAAAATTTTCCTTTTTCTTTTATACCTACTTTTGGTTGACTTTTATGACACTCTGGGAAAGTGACAGGACTGCACACGCACAGGTGTAAAACTAGTGTCAATTTCCGTTTCCCTAAAATGCCAAACTTCTTGGATTGGAACCATCTTTTGCTGGCTATTGACTAACTCCTTTTCTATCCTCATCATGCCATTTAGGCTCTTACATAATGGCATAGACGATAATGGGTTTATTTTATGTACGTTCGTCGATTTACTTCTCTTTCCTATCTCATCCCTGATGAATTTTCTTAGCTCTTCTTATCTCCTCCAGTTTGACCACTGAACAGTCCCCTGCAGGCCTGGCGGCGAGGACTGGCGAGACTTTGAACGTGGCAGACTGTTTTAAGGACACTCGGTTCATTAAGGAAGTCGATCCTACTACAGGTGTCGTCGTCAGGTCCGTCTTGGCCTCGCCTATTAAGGATAAGCATGGGGTTATTGGTAAGAATGCTACTTCATTCCTAATGATTGGTAGGTGCCGATTTGGTTCTAAACACAACTTAACTTATTTCAATTTAGTCCTGTCTCTTTCTTGAATAAAAAAGAGACGAAATACCTTCAATGTTTTACAAGTATATACAGGGTGTTAATTTAATTGCGTGCCATAGCTTAAGGGGGGTTTCAGTAAGTAACGTATAAGAAGCCCATAAAAAATATTTAAAAAAATTCAACATCGCTGACCTTTGTGTCTAGAGTCAAGAGCTAACCCATTCCAAGTAAAAAGAAATATGTGTATTCTACAGGGGTAGTGACTCTAACTAACAAGGTGAATGGCAAGCCCTTCAACGAAGAGGACGTGCAGATCTTCAATGTGTTTGTTAGCTACTGCTCGCTGATCGTCCACTTCTATAGTATGCAGTTGAAGAAAATTTACAACGTATGTTTCTTTCTTATTTTTTCTTCCTCTTTCAATAGCTTCCATGCTGGACTGGGAGCGATAGAAAAACATGGAATGTGCCAGCTGCATCTCCTCCCGGGCATGCTGTAAAAACAAGCTAAGGGATTAGAGGGTTTCAGTGTATTGCAATTTAGGCGATGATAGGCTGACAACCTGTCACTATAGCAATATAGGTACATAATTACCTACCTGTAATAACCCTCAAAACTTGTCAGACGTGGCGGAACAACTTTTGGGTAGTTTTCGCTCTGCCTACCCCATTAGGGACAAAGGCGTGATTTATGTATGAATGTATGTATGTTCAATAGCTGGCGATGGTATATAACTGTCCATTGTTTTGCCGCAAGCAGGTCTTCTTATCACAGTATTTAGACTTTGGTAACTGCCTCCGCGGTCTAGTGATCCGAAGGTCCTGGTTTCGATTCCCAGAGCACAAACTTGATATTTGTTAATTTATCATTTTGTACTGGTTAGTTTGCCCAGATCTCAAGATCTGTCCACTTTTTTATCTTTGAGCAATAAGTACTTACTTAGTAGGTATCTCAGACCGATCCTAGCACAACTTATAAATAAAAATAATATATATAAAAAAATGTTTTATTTTATTTTACTGAGTCCCATATTTGATTTATTATTTTATTTATGCATATCGAGAAACCTTTATTTAAGAGCTCAAAGGGTTCGATAACATTATCTAAAAAAAAATTATTGACAGGAAAACCTGAACAAGATCTACTCCGAGATATCAAGTTTGCACTTGAAACCTTGCAGACATGACTTCGAGGAGCTGATGGAGACAAATGGTCTCGTTCTTGCTCCACCCAACTTTAGGAGGTTAGTTCTTGCATATTATACTGGGTGTAAGGGACAGTGTCCCGCAAACTGATAGAGGTTGCTCTGACTGATAGAGGTGAGATTTTTTTAAGGAAAATGCAGGCTGGATCACCTGATTGTCTGGAAGAAAAGATCTCGTTCTTCGAAAGGCACGATAGGCCGTCGGTGCCGGTCTAAACTATTGGCTGTGCTATTAGGCGGTTTAAAAACTCTGCCACCAGGGTTCATCGGATCGATCGACTCGAAACGAAACCCTTCTGACAAGGAAAAGAAGTGCAAGAGAGAGATCCGACTGTCGCGCAACTGTTTAGTCACCTGTGCGCGAGTAACCGTAAAAGCCGTGACAGATGTGGCTAAAAAAATAAATATGAAGGATCTGGTGACCTCTGCTTACTTTCAAATGGTATGAAAGTAGGGGCC
>JARACY010001594.1:0-55259 GCA_029255725.1 Scrobipalpa atriplicella | reverse complement strand
GACAACTTATGATGCGCTGACAATTTATCCCGCACCGACAACTTATCGCGCTCTGACAACTCATCCCCGCCCTGACAACTCACCCCGCACCGCACTGATAACTCTTCCCCGCACTGACAACTCATCCCCGCCGACACGACCCATGTTGACCCGACGACCCATAACACCGTTTTTTTTCATTTAGTTCGGTATCTGGCATTTCTTCTATGCCATTTCGCGGTGTGGTTGAATCAAAAACTGCTCACTTCGCGGGCTGGCATTTCATCAGTACCACTCCGCGGATTGGTCGTTTTACATACCTGCCAAACCCCGAATTCGGCAATTGGCTTTTTCGTGTTTGCCAGTCCGCGAATGGTTGCTTCAAAACGCTCAATGGCCGAAATACAACCGAAATAAAAGGACATTTCGGGGATTGCGCGTTTTGAATTTGCCAATCCGCGAAATGATCCTTTTTTTCGGCCAATGAACGATTTCGGGGATTGTGCTGAACACATACAATGCTTTATCTCCACTCATACGTACAGTACGGCCATAAATATTGCACATATGCCCTTCGAAAGAGACAGCATTAGTATTAGTAGCGCTGTCACTTTCTTATATTTGACATAAGAACAGGATAGCAAATAAACACATGACTTTGACATTCCTAATCTGACATTAAATTGCTTAAATTTGATATTAGATTGCTTATTTAACGTAAAATAAGGAACATGCTCTATGTTCGGTTCTTATTTAAAGCAGCTTATGTCAAATTAGGAACGTCAAACACATGTGTTTATTTGCTATCCTGTTCTTATGTCAAAGTATAGAAAGTGACAGCGCTATCTTAAAATTAGTTAAGAATGGGGCGGCCAGAATCGAGGGCAATGTTAAACTAAACATTTTTTTTTTCCAAACTGAACAGCTTTCAAAAATGAACAACTTTTTTCATAACTGAACAACTTTTTTCAAACTGAACAACTTATTTTAAACTGAACAACTTTTCTGGAAACTGAACAACTTTTCTGGAAATTGAAACTTTTCTCAAAATTGAACAACTTTTCTCAAACTGAACAACTTTTTTTAATAATTCGAAATATGAAAAATAAAATGTCCCGCCCATAGAAATTTACTCGAGCCGCTGACACCATTTGTATGGGAGGACCAATTTATTTTTCGTAATTCAACCTATGTTCTTTGTGGAAAGTTGTTCAGTTTCATGGGTAGCATTACACCCTATTTAAAAAATTGCTTCATATTTTTTTAAAGTCCTAGTATAATATTATTATTTATTACGTAATGTAAACTATTTCTACATTATGGGGTATGTGCTTGAAATAAAACCTCTTTTTATTGTATACTTATTTTACTTTTGTTCTATGGTACCACTGCAGTGACAGACTTGATTTTTACCTTGTAAGTATACAAGAAAAGATGGCGGAATTTTGGATGCGAGCGGCCGTAACCTCTCACCTTGACAGCCCGCAGGCGACTGAAAGAATGGAACATCGTGCCTGTCGTAATATAGGTTGAATTTTGACCTGCGCGCGCCATACTAATTTGTATGACAAAAATGAGCCAAATTATATTGCATATTTAATAACTAATTGCAATTGCTATTTAAATCGAATTATAAAACAATGACCATCTACGTGTTCTCTGTTCTTTTGCGATTAATTTGATGTAAGTATTGTTGCCTTTACGTCGCTCAAAAACTTACACTTAGTCAAGAGCTGCGTGACTATTTCATACTTTTTCATTGATTTCTCAAGCATTTTTCTGTAATTTATTATATGACTGTATGTTATTATTATTTGATCTCGTTGTTCTCCATTTTATACTGAATAGAATGGTATAATGTTCTTATGAATAAAACATTTTTGAAAGTACTAAACTAGTCAATTTCCGAATCTTGTTTAGCCGATTTCCCATACTTCCCTCCTTAAACTCTAAAATTTGTTCAATTTGGAAAACCACCCAAAAAAAGCAAAAGCTTTTCAAACAGTATTTTAGAAAATGTAGGTGTAATATTTGATAATGACCGTAAATGAAAAACTACATAACCGAAACCGCCCCACTATTTATCGGGATGCTCTTTTTTCAAGACTTTAATTTTGCTAGAATGTTACGATGATATAATTTCAAGAATGGAATACTCATATCATACATGCCGTTACTAACATGCTGAGTGTCAGAACAGATGCGTCGTATCATTTCGCTCTGAGGAACTGGAAGTCTGGAAGCCACACACTCCAGCCGCGTATCTTTGTTCCACAGCACATGTGTTTTGGATTGTTTTCACGTCAAGAACCATTATTTTAACCGGTTAAGTAAATGCTCCAATACCGTCGCAATGCATCGTATTCGCAAATACCGTTAAATTGGAATTGAACAGTTAGCGAGTTGTAAACTTTTAGTACTTACAAATACTAAACAAGTAAACGAGTCAAGCCACTGTTATACTCGTATGTAAACGGGTCAAGTTCAAATAAAATAATTAAAAAAAGTTAAATTGATTCGAAAAAATAATAAAGTACCTAAAGTTTTACGGACAGAATTAAAGCAAGACTCTTGTTTTAATTTTTTTTCTATGATTAAGGAAACAATAATAATAATAAGAGACATATAAATTGTTAATTGAAGCTTTACAATTCAGCAAATTAAAAGTAGCCCGCTAGCAAAGTAGAAGCTCTATTGAAAAGTTCAAGTAATTAAGTAAAATTAATGATTTTTCCTAAGTTACTCAAGCCGTCCGCCAACTGGCTATTCTACAATAAACAAAGGCCTAATCACTTCCTAACTTTTCCTCATTAATAAAGTAAGTAGGCTTAATTTATCCCAGCTATCCGAAAACTAATTTGGTTTGAGAATGTCCATGATCCATACTGCTTCTGAAGTTATGGCCATTGTAAACTGGGCCTATGACTCTATCATCACTTGTGCGCTTTCAGTACGTCATATATTGCTGTATTCAAATTCAAGTCTTTACTCGGAACAATAGAAATGGTATATATAAAAGCATTAGGTAACAGTGACAGGTAGTAAAAAGTAAAATCATGTTGCATTGAGATGCGAAGAAATCTTTACCCCCTTTCATTATAATATGGTAAAGTTAATAAATTACTTATAATTATAAGCTATTTATGTTAAAACAGAATAAATCAATCAACTAATTATCTGAACAAAACATTGCAATATGACACAGCTTTAGTTAAAAACATTACAACACGTATGTTTTTTAAGAATAGCTTTCTTTTGAAAATATTTACCAGCATCATCCGAGCACAAAATCAGCAATAAATAGATGCTTGGCCTTGTTAACCGCACGAGTGAGGACAGGAGCTACGGGCCGTAAAATTTACGCTTAGCACGCAGCCTGGCGTAAAACGTAACTATCTTATCGGGCAGTTGGCTATAAATCGTTTATCTGTTTGCCTTCGTTTATGCGGAATCTGTGCGGACTCGTTAGTTCGATATTTGATTTTATCTACGAGACGGAAAAATCAATCATATTGCTCTTTGCTACTTACAAAAATCGTAGGCATTACTGAATTCAATATTCTAAACATTTTGTGTAGAGCACTAAATAACTGAAACCATGTTTTGTATAGTTGTAAAGAAACAATTCGTCAAAATATATTATTTTTGTTATCATTTTGTGGACGCTGATCAATGCTTTGATGAATTGAAGTAGCGGTTTTTTAGTTTTACGTGTTAGCGAGTTGTTTCACTTCTCTGGAGCTTTTATTTACGAGCTGACCGGTTAACGAAAATCATCCTCCTCTCTGTTTCACAACGGTGGAAAAGTGCATGGTGGATAGAATAAGAGATGGATAATCTGTGTCTGAATAATAAAAGCTTTCTGCTAAGAATATCCAAGTTCTGTACTGATGTCCACAAGCTGTAAAAGAATAATGACTGGAGAGTACGCTCGGATTCACAAGTAATTTTGCACTCCATTAAAGAAAGCGTGATCCCCATTAACTTCAAGACTCTCCTCTCCCCTCTCGTCTGGAAAGATTAGTAAGTCTAGGAAACAAGTCGTAAATACAACAAGTAGGTGCCTGTGTACTATGAAAACCGCATATTAAGACAAAGAATGTACGAGTAACTAGGACAAAAATGTTACGAATTTACCGAAAAAGCCTCCTACTACTAACCTTCGGAGAAGCAATTAGAAGTTACGAAAATTTAAAGATCAACGTTTTAAAGAGAAACTGAAGTTTTAATAAAGGGTGGCCTTTAAAAAAACCAGTATTTTTTCTCTAAGCCAATTTCACCAATAACTCAAATGTTATAGTCCGCAAGTCCCAAAAAGAAATCACTGCCTTTCCAAACTTTTCTCGTTCCCGTGAGCAAGTATAGCCAAAGTTGTTTGGAGGGTGGGACATATTTTACCTGGCGAATGGAAACTTCTTCCTGGCCGTAGGTTTCCGCGACGACGAAGTCCAGGGAATGACCCATCGGCCCCAGCAGCTTCTCGTTCACCTCATCCACTGCCATTGATATTGCGCCTGTAAACAAAATATTGCATTAAAAAAATACAAATGTAGAGCTTGGAACTCTATCAAAACCGGACTGGAAAAAATAATTATAAACCAATTTATTTATTTTAGGTTTAGATGTTATTGTCAACGGCCGGAAAATCCTTAAGTATTTGTCAGGTAGATTTATGAACTCATTTTTTCCATTGTTGATCGCTTTGCAAGTTTTAAAACTGAGTTTGTGCCAAGTGGTGCCAGTATTAATCTCGAGCCACATTATTTGGCAGTGGAAATAAACAGTGCAACTTTGCTAAACCAGTCGCGAGTTCAGTTAGTTCTCTAGTTTAATCCAAAGAGATAAAGTTAAAACTTCGTTGAATCTGACTTGCATGCATGTAATACAAGGAATACCTCTATTTACGTTTGAGTTTTAAAAACTGAAACACACAGAGAATGTATAAAATCTGTGTCGTCGCTTCAAGCGCTTTACGAGCCGACAATATTGGAAAATTTTCTGCACGTGTCTCACAACAAATGGCAAATTGAAAAGACTGGTAGTACCTACTAATAAATCAAATCATTCGGTTTGAGATAACATATACATGGTTACTTCTACTTTCACTCATACCTATAAACCCATAAAACAATATAATTTTTCCAAAGAACACAGGTCCTTTCATAAAAACTGTATGGCGCTACAATTTCTTTTTGATCTGTATTTTTATAATAGGGTGATGCTAATATTATTTATCTTTGTCCCCAGAAGCACTGGTGGTGTTTGCTGCTGGTGCTGTGTCTGCAAGGGTCTGAGGGCGAGAAGTTTACTCTGGGGTACCTCACCGGGTCCCAGCGGCGACCTGGGGACTTGAACTACCAGAGACCTGGACGCGTTCTTTCAGGTACCTCTACTCTACAATTTAAAGTGCATAGGCCTCCCCCATTTTATTTATAGTTAAATAATCATATTTACACGGATGCCTATAACATTATGTGTCCTGGTTATAATTATAAATATCCTTAGAATAGTCAAAACATGTTGTTAGTAGGTAATTTTGATAAGATAACCTATCAGTCGCTGTGCAAAAACATGTTTAGTTATCCATTAATATTGCGAATACTTAGTTCTAATAGCGGGCATTTCTATTTATAGCATGGCAAGAATTTTCTGCTCCACTTTTGTATTGCCAGAGCTTTTCAATTAATGAACAAACTAACTTCTTTCTATACCGATAGCTTCCCATTGTTTTAATCCTAAATGCATACAACTTCATTAGCTAGTTAATGTTCTCAATCACCACTTGGACTGCTATTGTGTGGAATTTCTCCGTTTCCCGCTGTGAGACTGAAAGCATTGCCGTGTCGATAAATTTCCCATTACCGTCAACATAGGTCGGTTCACGAAGTTGGTTCAACGGCCCAACTCTTCAACCAGTGAAGTTTGTTGACGGAACAAATTGTCGCCTGCTGGAACTTAGCTCTTACTGGACTTAAATCGCGGTGGTGGTGGAAGTTTGAAAAGCTGGCTTTGACTGCGTCATTTGAAATTACCCGCGGGAATAAGATATGGCACATCTACTGTTCCTAGCCATGCAAAGCATCTTAATTGCATGCTGGACTGAGAGCGATACAAACATGGAATGTACCAGCTGCAAAGTAGCGTTTTAAAGAGTTACTGATACGACGACAGAATTTCGCGAAGTGCTCGCGGTTCAAAAAGTTAAACAACGATAACTACACGCGAAAAGGTATATCACCATTCAACTGGCACAGTAGACAAACCACAAGTACACTACGCTTTGTCTACTATACTTTGTAAATCTATGAAAATAACTGCGACAGATGCTATACCGTAGGAAAAGAAAAGAATTATATTTCTGAAATCTACAGGAATAACATCTGTCACAGCTACCTTTTTTGAGTACCTATACCTACCTATATGCTATAGTGTGTAATGGGTGAAATAATCTCCCTAGTGAAATAGTAAGTGTTACAAGCAACTTTGCCCGTTGTAAAGTTTGTAGGCGGTGCTATCGTATTTTTTCCTGTTTTTTTTTTATTTTTTTTTATTAAAAACGAAATTTCGTCGAAATTCAAACAAACTAGAACCCGTATAGTTTTCCGTTCCGTGTAATAGATTGTGAGAGCTTTATCGTGTCTTTCCCATTAGCGTCGATATCGTTCGGCGCCTGACGAATGTTGGTTCCTCCACGATCAAATAAACTTCGACGGGAGACAAGCCGAAGATCTATGATCTCATTTGTTATCAAGTTTAGAAGCAGTATATACGTAGTAATAGAAAGCTTTGAACTTATTATATTATTAAAAAATTCGTGATAGATAACAATCAATTTTTCACAATTTAGGAGGTAAATTTGTTGCAGTGACTTAGTAAAATTGTTATCACACTACTCGTATTTTCGTGCGCGTACTTCACTATGAATAAGAGTAAGCATTAATCGTAATAAAGTTCGTAAAGGACGACAATTTGCGGTGACCATTTGTGTTTAGAAAGCTTATGTCTCTCCTCAAAAGACCGTGGTGATTTATTTACTTACTGGCCTGCTCTTCTTAAAACTTTAACAGTTTTTCCGGGAAGAGAAGCAGCTGATACATTCTCTGTGTGTTTCAATTTTTAAAAACTCAAACGTAAAGTAGAGGTATTCCTTGTATTACATGCATGCAAGTCAGATTCAACGAAGTTTTAACTTTATCTCTTTGGATTAAACTAGAGAACTAACTGAACTCGCGACTGGTTTAGCAAAGTTGCACTGTTTATTTCCACTGCCAAATAATGTGGCTCGAGATTAATACTGGCACCACTTGGCACAAACTCAGTTTTAAAACTTGCAAAGCGATCAACAATGGAAAAAATGAGTTCATAAATCTACCTGACAAATACTTAAGGATTTTCCGGCCGTTGACAATAACATCTAAACCTAAAATAAATAAATTGGTTTATAATTATTTTTTCCAGTCCGGTTTTGATAGAGTTCCAAGCTCTACATTTGTATTTTTTTAATGCAATATTTTGTTTACAGGCGCAATATCAATGGCAGTGGATGAGGTGAACGAGAAGCTGCTGGGGCCGATGGGTCATTCCCTGGACTTCGTCGTCGCGGAAACCTACGGCCAGGAAGAAGTTTCCATTCGCCAGGTAAAATATGTCCCACCCTCCAAACAACTTTGGCTATACTTGCTCACGGGAACGAGAAAAGTTTGGAAAGGCAGTGATTTCTTTTTGGGACTTGCGGACTATAACATTTGAGTTATTGGTGAAATTGGCTTAGAGAAAAAATACTGGTTTTTTTAAAGGCCACCCTTTATTAAAACTTCAGTTTCTCTTTAAAACGTTGATCTTTAAATTTTCGTAACTTCTAATTGCTTCTCCGAAGGTTAGTAGTAGGAGGCTTTTTCGGTAAATTCGTAACATTTTTGTCCTAGTTACTCGTACATTCTTTGTCTTAATATGCGGTTTTCATAGTACACAGGCACCTACTTGTTGTATTTACGACTTGTTTCCTAGACTTACTAATCTTTCCAGACGAGAGGGGAGAGGAGAGTCTTGAAGTTAATGGGGATCACGCTTTCTTTAATGGAGTGCAAAATTACTTGTGAATCCGAGCGTACTCTCCAGTCATTATTCTTTTACAGCTTGTGGACATCAGTACAGAACTTGGATATTCTTAGCAGAAAGCTTTTATTATTCAGACACAGATTATCCATCTCTTATTCTATCCACCATGCACTTTTCCACCGTTGTGAAACAGAGAGGAGGATGATTTTCGTTAACCGGTCAGCTCGTAAATAAAAGCTCCAGAGAAGTGAAACAACTCGCTAACACGTAAAACTAAAAAACCGCTACTTCAATTCATCAAAGCATTGATCAGCGTCCACAAAATGATAACAAAAATAATATATTTTGACGAATTGTTTCTTTACAACTATACAAAACATGGTTTCAGTTATTTAGTGCTCTACACAAAATGTTTAGAATATTGAATTCAGTAATGCCTACGATTTTTGTAAGTAGCAAAGAGCAATATGATTGATTTTTCCGTCTCGTAGATAAAATCAAATATCGAACTAACGAGTCCGCACAGATTCCGCATAAACGAAGGCAAACAGATAAACGATTTATAGCCAACTGCCCGATAAGATAGTTACGTTTTACGCCAGGCTGCGTGCTAAGCGTAAATTTTACGGCCCGTAGCTCCTGTCCTCACTCGTGCGGTTAACAAGGCCAAGCATCTATTTATTGCTGATTTTGTGCTCGGATGATGCTGGTAAATATTTTCAAAAGAAAGCTATTCTTAAAAAACATACGTGTTGTAATGTTTTTAACTAAAGCTGTGTCATATTGCAATGTTTTGTTCAGATAATTAGTTGATTGATTTATTCTGTTTTAACATAAATAGCTTATAATTATAAGTAATTTATTAACTTTACCATATTATAATGAAAGGGGGTAAAGATTTCTTCGCATCTCAATGCAACATGATTTTACTTTTTACTACCTGTCACTGTTACCTAATGCTTTTATATATACCATTTCTATTGTTCCGAGTAAAGACTTGAATTTGAATACAGCAATATATGACGTACTGAAAGCGCACAAGTGATGATAGAGTCATAGGCCCAGTTTACAATGGCCATAACTTCAGAAGCAGTATGGATCATGGACATTCTCAAACCAAATTAGTTTTCGGATAGCTGGGATAAATTAAGCCTACTTACTTTATTAATGAGGAAAAGTTAGGAAGTGATTAGGCCTTTGTTTATTGTAGAATAGCCAGTTGGCGGACGGCTTGAGTAACTTAGGAAAAATCATTAATTTTACTTAATTACTTGAACTTTTCAATAGAGCTTCTACTTTGCTAGCGGGCTACTTTTAATTTGCTGAATTGTAAAGCTTCAATTAACAATTTATATGTCTCTTATTATTATTATTGTTTCCTTAATCATAGAAAAAAAATTAAAACAAGAGTCTTGCTTTAATTCTGTCCGTAAAACTTTAGGTACTTTATTATTTTTTCGAATCAATTTAACTTTTTTTAATTATTTTATTTGAACTTGACCCGTTTACATACGAGTATAACAGTGGCTTGACTCGTTTACTTGTTTAGTATTTGTAAGTACTAAAAGTTTACAACTCGCTAACTGTTCAATTCCAATTTAACGGTATTTGCGAATACGATGCATTGCGACGGTATTGGAGCATTTACTTAACCGGTTAAAATAATGGTTCTTGACGTGAAAACAATCCAAAACACATGTGCTGTGGAACAAAGATACGCGGCTGGAGTGTGTGGCTTCCAGACTTCCAGTTCCTCAGAGCGAAATGATACGACGCATCTGTTCTGACACTCAGCATGTTAGTAACGGCATGTATGATATGAGTATTCCATTCTTGAAATTATATCATCGTAACATTCTAGCAAAATTAAAGTCTTGAAAAAAGAGCATCCCGATAAATAGTGGGGCGGTTTCGGTTATGTAGTTTTTCATTTACGGTCATTATCAAATATTACACCTACATTTTCTAAAATACTGTTTGAAAAGCTTTTGCTTTTTTTGGGTGGTTTTCCAAATTGAACAAATTTTAGAGTTTAAGGAGGGAAGTATGGGAAATCGGCTAAACAAGATTCGGAAATTGACTAGTTTAGTACTTTCAAAAATGTTTTATTCATAAGAACATTATACCATTCTATTCAGTATAAAATGGAGAACAACGAGATCAAATAATAATAACATACAGTCATATAATAAATTACAGAAAAATGCTTGAGAAATCAATGAAAAAGTATGAAATAGTCACGCAGCTCTTGACTAAGTGTAAGTTTTTGAGCGACGTAAAGGCAACAATACTTACATCAAATTAATCGCAAAAGAACAGAGAACACGTAGATGGTCATTGTTTTATAATTCGATTTAAATAGCAATTGCAATTAGTTATTAAATATGCAATATAATTTGGCTCATTTTTGTCATACAAATTAGTATGGCGCGCGCAGGTCAAAATTCAACCTATATTACGACAGGCACGATGTTCCATTCTTTCAGTCGCCTGCGGGCTGTCAAGGTGAGAGGTTACGGCCGCTCGCATCCAAAATTCCGCCATCTTTTCTTGTATACTTACAAGGTAAAAATCAAGTCTGTCACTGCAGTGGTACCATAGAACAAAAGTAAAATAAGTATACAATAAAAAGAGGTTTTATTTCAAGCACATACCCCATAATGTAGAAATAGTTTACATTACGTAATAAATAATAATATTATACTAGGACTTTAAAAAAATATGAAGCAATTTTTTAAATAGGGTGTAATGCTACCCATGAAACTGAACAACTTTCCACAAAGAACATAGGTTGAATTACGAAAAATAAATTGGTCCTCCCATACAAATGGTGTCAGCGGCTCGAGTAAATTTCTATGGGCGGGACATTTTATTTTTCATATTTCGAATTATTAAAAAAAGTTGTTCAGTTTGAGAAAAGTTGTTCAATTTTGAGAAAAGTTTCAATTTCCAGAAAAGTTGTTCAGTTTCCAGAAAAGTTGTTCAGTTTAAAATAAGTTGTTCAGTTTGAAAAAAGTTGTTCAGTTATGAAAAAAGTTGTTCATTTTTGAAAGCTGTTCAGTTTGGAAAAAAAAAATGTTTAGTTTAACATTGCCCTCGATTCTGGCCGCCCCATTCTTAACTAATTTTAAGATAGCGCTGTCACTTTCTATACTTTGACATAAGAACAGGATAGCAAATAAACACATGTGTTTGACGTTCCTAATTTGACATAAGCTGCTTTAAATAAGAACCGAACATAGAGCATGTTCCTTATTTTACGTTAAATAAGCAATCTAATATCAAATTTAAGCAATTTAATGTCAGATTAGGAATGTCAAAGTCATGTGTTTATTTGCTATCCTGTTCTTATGTCAAATATAAGAAAGTGACAGCGCTACTAATACTAATGCTGTCTCTTTCGAAGGGCATATGTGCAATATTTATGGCCGTACTGTACGTATGAGTGGAGATAAAGCATTGTATGTGTTCAGCACAATCCCCGAAATCGTTCATTGGCCGAAAAAAAGGATCATTTCGCGGATTGGCAAATTCAAAACGCGCAATCCCCGAAATGTCCTTTTATTTCGGTTGTATTTCGGCCATTGAGCGTTTTGAAGCAACCATTCGCGGACTGGCAAACACGAAAAAGCCAATTGCCGAATTCGGGGTTTGGCAGGTATGTAAAACGACCAATCCGCGGAGTGGTACTGATGAAATGCCAGCCCGCGAAGTGAGCAGTTTTTGATTCAACCACACCGCGAAATGGCATAGAAGAAATGCCAGATACCGAACTAAATGAAAAAAAACGGTGTTATGGGTCGTCGGGTCAACATGGGTCGTGTCGGCGGGGATGAGTTGTCAGTGCGGGGAAGAGTTATCAGTGCGGTGCGGGGTGAGTTGTCAGGGCGGGGATGAGTTGTCAGAGCGCGATAAGTTGTCGGTGCGGGATAAATTGTCAGCGCATCATAAGTTGTCAGTGGGGGACGAGTTGTTAGTGCAGCGATGAGTTGTTAGTGTGGAGATAAGTTGTCAGTGCGGGATGAGAGGACAACTCATCCCCGCACTGTCAACTCATTCCCTACTGACAACTCATCCCGCGCTGATAATTTATCCCACACTGTCAACTCATTCCCTACTGACAACTCATCCCCGCACTGTTAACTTATTCCCTACTGACAACTCATCCCGCGCTGACAATTTATCCCACACTGTCAACTCATTCCCAACTGACAACTCATCCCGCGCTGACAATTTATCCCACACTGACAAATCATCCCCGTTCTGATAACTCATCCCGCACTGATAACTTAACCCCGCACTGACAACTCATCCCCGCAGACATGAACCATGTTGACCCGACGACCCATGACATCGTTTTTTTTTTAATGTAGTTCGGGGTCTGGTATTTTGTCAATACCACTCCGCGGATTGGTCGTTTTACATACCTGCCCATCAAAAAATACCCATCCTCCCTCGCTACAACTGTTCCCGCGCCAGGGCCAATCAAAGCTCCCCATACAGAAAATCCTTGCATGACAAACAGTTGCTGGTAGGGAGAGAGGATACAACAATAATAATAATTTAACACATGAAACACCATATGTTTTGTATCCGCCATCTTGGATTTTCATGACTACTGGAAGTAGCCCTCCATTGTCCTACCTATCTCTTATCTTTGAGGTGATATTAGACTTTTTATTTTGTATGGCGGCTGGATTTTGCCTAACCCTTACTTTGACAAAATACTGGTCATAATCCAGAAAAAAATTTAGTATTTTGTCAAAATCCTGAGAAAATCCGGTGTTTTGATAAAAAAAACTGGATTTTCTTAGGATTTTGACAAAGTACTAAACTATTCTCTGGGTTATGATTACGCGCTGAATACGCGCAGAGGACGCAACTCATACGTTTAGCGAATGCAAGGCCTGCGGATCATTTTAACCTTTTCACACTATGCTTGCGTTAGTATCGCGTATTTTGTACGCAAGTCAAACGCGCTGAAAACGTGCAGAGAACGCGCATGTGCGCGCGTATTCAGCGCGTTTTGCTATAGGGCAAGGTGTTAAATTGGGCCATGACTTCTTCCCGGCTAATACTTTCTGATCTAGACAAGATCTTTATTTCAGATGACAGGTGTCTAACTTAAAATGGCAATGTCTCAATAACTATCGACCCTATAGTACTGGTGTATAGGGACAAATGATAAGCCTTGACGAGATTTACATTTCAAATGACAGCTGTCAAAAGTGACACGGTTATCCGAAATGTAGATCTCGTCAAAGCCTATCATTTGTCCCTATACACCAGTACTCTAGGATCGATAGTTTTTGAGATATTGCCATTTTAAGTTTGGCACTTTCAGGTCTGTTTAGTTGTATTGATGTGAATTATTCAAGACCGGAAATTGCTGCTTATTTTGAAGTCTTGTACCGATTTCCACCAGTTTTTGATTTCATTTAATCTGTTCTTGTTAAAAAATGTAAAAATAAACGTTTATTTGATGTGTTCTATGTATAAAGGGTAGGTACCTATAAATGTGATCTCTGATCAGTGTTCACTGATGTTCTACAAAAAAATTAAAAGAGTATTTGTTTTTCTTGAAGAAAAAGGGAAACTCTTGTCGCATATAAATAAGTAAGAAGAAATATTTTTTATTTTTTTATTTTATAGTACAATACTTACCATTACCACGTTAACGCTACGTACAAAAGTGAACATCTCTATTATGCTGAAGAATGTTCTCGCTCTTAGAGGCGCAAAACGTATTTCAATGGTACCACTGCAGAATCAACCTATGTGTGTGTGGACGGCCTGTGCCAGTATGAGTAGCGAAATAACGTCAAATTTTGACAGATTTCGAATACCGAGCTCGAGGACATAGACCCTTAAAACTTCGGGATAATAGTCTCTGCTCTTAAAAGCAAACCAAAACGCAAAATTACATTTACAGAGACAACCTATTTTCAACAAATAAATGTAGTAACTTTATTTTTATCTTTATAATTTTCAAATGAAAAAAAAAAACGCTGATGTTTTATGAAACTAAAAGATGCGAGCTGATCCCTTCCTTTCCTGTATATGTGGTTTCCATTTCAGTCCCTCAGAGTGTAAATGATACAGCACAACTGTTTCGACACTCAGTCAGTAATGGCATACTAAGTGCATCTCTCTCCAATGCTTTTAATGGTTGTGTTGTAGAACTGAAACGTTTCATGTTTTGAAGATTTTAATGCTTTTGGAGATGATTGTTTCATATATTTTTTGAGCTCAACAACAGTATCTTACCACGTATAGTAGAGACTAGAGACATTAGACCCAGATACTTTTTTTTTGCCAAATAGCTTAAACTTTAAGATGTAGGTATGTTTTACCGTTTTACGAACAAGGAACGAATACATTCTTGAAAATTTCGTCCTAAAAGAAACCAACACGCAACGGATGACACAAAACTTTGACAAGGTACAAGTCATCTTATGTAATTTTCTAGGACCAATAAATTTTATTACAATTTCTTATTCTATCCATTTATGCTGTAGCAATTTTCATCCCACGACATTTCAAACCATGCAATGATAAACTGACTGCCGTGCCGCGGAAACGAACTGAAAATTAATGTAATGGGGACAGCTAAATTCGCTGCCGTGTGTAATTAAAACGACGATTAGTGGAATTGCGTTCTCGGACCCAGTTTATGCGGTAACACGTCGTAGTCATTTGGCCAGCGCATCCAGAAATACTGTGTTATTCTCGAGAAGTGGAGAATGCAAACACTTGGAACGCGTTTCCACAGTGCGAGCCGATATCGGAACGGCGTCTGTTGACATTATTGCGTCGTCAGACCGACTTTCTACGGGAACATGTCGTAGTCATTTAGCCGATCATCCAAAAAACCGGTTTCCACCTCTCTGGTCCGACGATATCGTATGCGGACGTCTGATTCATATGGAAACTTATTTTGCTCTGTCAGAAATTTAATTTTTTAAAGCGTACATGCACCAATATTTAACAAAATAAACTCCGATCAAAATAATAAGCTTAAAATTTATTATTAGCTACCTGAATCCAATATCGTATCAGTGAATGTGTCAACAACCGCATCGCATACGAGACTCAATTGCACTTTTCATTATAGTTACCACATAAAAGACTTTGAATTTTTCTGAAAAACGACAAAAAATAAAAACTAATTTTAAACGGACTACTTTAAGATTAGCAGATTGGGAGTAATTTCAAGCCCCTGAAGTGATTTATTCTGCTCTGGCAAAAATGCCGAAAAATATCAATCATTATGATGGGGATTTTTCACGATTTAGATAATCTTAATTTTTTATTGAAAACACTTTCGTTTGAAATGATAATATTATTGTGATTTGATTTGTTTTCTTATGTTTAACCACTGTCAACAAACGCTATGTTTTTAACACTCAACACACGATTCACACTCAACAGAGTTATAAATATGAATCGCTTCATTTAGTGCATTCTCAACATTATCTCCAAGGAACGAAGGGTCATTTTCAATTCTATCCACGGCTCTTATACTATGTACTAAACCTGACCTTTTCTTCTGAAGATGAGGCACTTGACACAAAGCTGAGGTTACTTATTGCCCTGAGGTCTCACATTTTTTACCTTCTTTCATTCAGGTTTTTTGCGCAGATTATCTCCTAATTCGTTTATCTTTGTCGCGAGAGGTCTTTAGCTTTTTTTTACAACGTGGTAATCCTGTCCTGAAATCAGCCTTATTTTTTTAAGGATTAGGTACCTACCTACTTATGCGTAGAGTGAATTAATTTCACAGTTTCACGAAATTAACTGTAAATATATATAATGTATACTTTAAATAATTAAACGGACTGGTTTATTTGTACCTATCATAGAATAGAATAGAATACTTAGAATAGAATAATTTATTAGGTCAAAAATTAATTTACATTTCTAATTGCAATACTTATCTTACAATAATACCTATTGTATTGTGATGTGCTTATGTACTTCTGAAACGTAAGTGTTACCTAACATTTCACCTATATTATGTAGTTTTATGAGTCTAAGCTAGCTAAAAATTATGCTATAAAACTTAGCCTAAGTGGCACTTACCCGAAACATGTAAAGTGTATTCTGATATCGGCTAATACTCGTACAATAGTGGACGGATTCAGGTCACCGGAGAACCGCGTTCTGTGCACAGCTTGACGTATCGGATTCCCTAATGCATCAAATGGAATACTGAAATTGTTTTTATACTGTATACATTTTGATGCCCGAATGGATGTAAAGTGTATTTTGATATCTACAAATACTAGTACAATAGTGAATGGATTCAGGATAGATTCAGGTCACCGGACGACCGCTTTCTGTTTTCACTAATGCATCAAATGGAATGAAATTGTTTTTATACTATGTATATTTTGATGATTGAAAATATGTAAGTGTATTCTGATCTCGGCTTCTTCTTCGGCTAGTACCAAGGCTAGTACCTATTCGTACAATTGTGGATAGATTCAGGTCATGAATATACTCAGAAATAATGTTTCATAATTTAGGTGGCTGATTAAATACAAAAACCTTTAATTTAATACTACTTTATACTCAAAGCAGTAAGTTGACAACTTACTGCAAAAGTAGTAGAAGTAATAAAATAAATTACGAGATACTTAATTATTCCTATTTCAGTATTTTTTGTTACAAGGAAAAAGCATTGACACGACTAAGTTAAAACAGTGTCCATTAAGTAGATTTGAGGGGAAGTTTAATGAGATGGGAGGTTGTGAGTAGGAACGAAAGGGCGTGTTGGAATCGCATAGGAAAAAGGGATCAGTCCGTGTCTGCTATAGACGAGGGTAAGAATACTGATGCTTTTCACTTTTAATATAAAGCATGATAACAAAAACTATGACAATTAATTTTAAAAATTCCAAATAAGTACAACTGTGGACCACCAAAGAATCTCAAATTATTTTAAACAAAATTTATATACCTTACAGTACACCTATACTGCATCTACGTCTTAAACAAAGATTTTGAGCTTCTTTTCTGCCTCGTGCTTTTGTATTACAAAATGTCGGTAAATATTCAAATTAGATCATCTGCTTAGAATTTTGTCTTAGACATACAAATTCCATTTTAGCTTCTGCTGATGAAAATTTAAATTTCCTCTGGGTAAAAAGAAAAGTGATAGCAATTTATGGATCTGGGACATTTTTGAGTAGGCAAGGCTTCGAGGCTTCGAGCTAGGTGCATAAAAAGGGGTATTAGTCGCTGTCTGCTACTGGCAGGCTTCGCAATAACCTGCCAATACTCGGTGGAATAAAAAAGGGTTATCGACTTTTTATGGTATCCGAATTTCAGGACAAAAAAAATTAGCCAGTGTTTTCAATGCTGCAACTGTCTACTTTGATGATAGAGGGTTAGGTCATGTTTTCTTTTCAGTGTTGTTTTTTTCTTAGCAAGCAATATTAATATTCTTAGCAGGTTTCTTGCAACAACTTACAAGGCTTCATGAGATCCAAGAGGTTTTTTAGTTTGTTTACCTTTAATGGCAAACTATAAAATTAGGATTAACTTTTAAGATAATTTTACTTGTAAGTATAATAATTATAACTCTGTGATTGAATATTACGATTGTAAACCTAGCCTTTCAAGGTTTATTAATTAATATTAAAATTCGTTTCAGTTTATTTAAAGGGCAACTCTTGGGCCACTAGTAACTAAATACGCATACGAGTATTATTTACAAAATATGCATGTTCTAAAACATTTCTTCAACTCAAAGTCTGTATGACTTTTATTTACTGTATGTACCTAACACTGGTCCGTGCCCAGTACCGAACCACTCATCCAAAGTTTACTCCTTCTTGATGCTAAGCTATAAACAAGTTGGCGAACATAATAGTCGGAGACAAATTTTCTGCAACATTTCCTGCAACGTCTATTCTGATGTTAATGTGTATTCATTTCCTTAGCGTCCAGCTTCCTCTACTCCTCCTCACTTTGAGGGAAGTCATAGGCCATGACTCAAATAGGAAAACATAAGAAAACATAAGATGTGTCATGCCTTTATTTATATTTAGGGGCAATTCGAATGTGCACAAAATCATTAAATCGTGATAAAAAATTGTCACCTGTCATTTTCTATCATCATGAGAGAACAGAAAGGGACGGCTATAATTTTAATCAAGATTTAGTTAAGTCGTGTCCTCACCGAATCGATAGCAATGTAATATTAAAATTGTAGATTGTTAACCGAAATTTTATCACAGTATGTTCGTCAACGTTAATTGATCAAAATAGAATCATAATAATATTAATCAAAAATTAAGCTCTCGTTGATGTCTTTTGTATGAAAAAACTTTGTTTATAAATGCAAACCACCTGCTAAATTTATTGTTTCTTATAAAATCTTTTCGTCTAGCAGTTTGGCGAAACAAGGGAGCTAAGTACCTTGCACAATATGTTTATAAGGTTTATCCAACTATTATTTAAAACTCCTCATAACTGTTTTGTAGGATACTAAAAATTATTGATTTTTGGAGCTTCAAGTAGATTTGAGACACGATTCAGCGTTACATATCCAGTTTTATTCTGTTTTAACCTCCGACCCTTCGATAGGGCTATTCAATGTGCCTGCAGAGGGTGACTGACAGAAAACAAATTGCCCCCATTCCACGCTGCTGGAGCCTGTGACTTGTACGATGAAACGAGAGTATTTACGCACTACAGCCTACGCCGAGACTGAGTTCAAATGTTTGTGAGGTATTTACAATAGTGGGTGCCCAAAATCTAAACAAATCGCTCTTATTTCGTAGGCTGGAACGAGGGTATTTACGCACTACTACAGTCTACAAATAGACGTAGTTCAAATGTTTGTGAAATCGTTAGGTATCTACAATAGTAGGTGCGTAATATCTAAACAAATTGCTCACATTCCACGCTGCTGAAGCCTGTGACTTGTAGGCTAAACCAACTTTTTACGCACTAGACAATACGGAGACGTTAAAATATTTGGGGAATTATTAGGTAATCTACTGCAATAGTAATAAATATTTTACAACATAAATAATTAGAAAATTTGTTAGTGGAGCGATTGATGTAAAGTAAAGGAGAAACATTATGATGTCCTGAATTGCTATAATTATAATTTTAACCTGAAACTCAAAATATCCTTAGTTCAATGAAATCATAAACTATAAAGGGAGACAATTTATGTACAAAGTTATTAACTCTACGATTTGTCGCTGAGAGTTAGTAAAAAGCAGCAAATAGTGTTATAACTTTACACAACGGCGCAAACTTAGTAGTAAGTAGTTAACGACAGAAGTTATAATCTACTAGTTATTAGTATTAGCAGAGCCCTTACTGTTATTTAAGCTAACTTTCTATTAGTTACCGAACTTTCCCCAATAGGCAATATTATTTTTATATGATCAGGTAATATTCTGAATTAGATAGATAGCTTACCTACTATTACATCTACTAAACAAATATATTATGTTACTGAAAAGAGGCAAGATCGATTTTAATACGCTATTCGTAATTGCCCGTGTGGTGCTGGGTTAGAATAGCATCACCCCATCACTTCCTATAAATCCAGGGAATGGGCAGCAGTGTTCCCTGTGAATGCAAAACTTCTACTGCGCTCACCAACCCGCCTGTTAAACGTGGTGTGTACACCCCCAATTTTGGGGAGGCCCATGTCCAGCAGTGGACTGTTGTGGCTGATGATGATGATTCATATAGTAGATACTTGAACTTACTATAAAGATCCATCTTTAAAGCAATTTTCTATATCGCTCGTAAAGAAGACAGCTGGTCAGCTATAAAATATTTACAAACCCCTTGGGAAAACTTGTCTAGTTAGCAGTCTCTGTGCTATTAAATTGCATTGTCCACCCACTTGAATTTGAGTTATGAACGTCGAAAAAATATTGAAATTATAGAGTAGTATAGAGAAAAAAATGTTTTCTCGTCCTACATGAGTGTATGGACTTTACTAAAATATTATAAGATAGTCTAAACTTAAATCTTTTAAAAGAGTGTGAATTTTGAATACCTAGGTAAATCGCTAAAGGTAAATCATTTATTGTGCCTAACCTTACCAATCAATGACGTCAAATGACTCTTCAGTAAACCAATAATACGATTGTGTTGTGTGCAACTATTCCTAGAAAACTAGCAAATACTGAATTGAAACGTGAATGAAATCGAAGTCGGACACTGCCACCCGACACCCCTGCCATATAGAATGATAAATCTCGCCATCCCCGCCATCCCCCGCCCACCCCTATGTCGGCTATGCATCCGAAAAGGATTCCAAATAAAATACAGTTCGATTCACTGGTTCGCAGCAAAAATACACGCCAGCTCTGAGGCAACTCCAATTTGTAACAGCTGGATGAATCAGATATTTATTGCAAAGTTCTACTTACATGCCGCGTTATTTTTACACGTAAAAATAAAACTAGCCAAGAAAATTGTTATGTTTGGAGTTGAATTAACTTAGATACTTAGTTTTCACATTCATATTTTTACCTTTAGTTTGTTTATTTTGTGTAGTCAGAAAAGAAGAAGAGCCGCTTGAAACGGATGACGCTATTTCAGGAAGTTATTAATTGTTAATCATGAAAATTCGTACATATTTATACAATTTATTTAGGTACTGCAACAAAATAATAATATATAAAATGAAAATTCATGAAAGTCCATAAATAATTTCCTGAAATAATTTACATCCGTTTCGAGCGCGTACATGAATAACAATCGCCTTTGCTGAATGTACTTACTCTACTACTCAAAATGGTATTTTTACCTTTTCAATTTTTCACTTTCTTTTCATTTCACTAACTAGATAAACTAGACTATATATTTTATTGGCTACTTTGACGGTAATCTTATCACGTATACACATGTAGAACTTAATCTATTTAAACTTAACTCGTTTAAAATGATAGGTACTTTCAGGGCAATTTAGAAGACTAAAACAGCTATTCATTCTGAAGCCGAAGGACAGTTTTACCGAGTCAATTTATAGCAGCAATCTCCACTGAAAAGCAATTTGAAACTAGTTGAAACTAGTTTCGAAGCCATCACGTGTGTTTACGCTCTGCTTGCGCTCAACAGGTGGCGGCACTGTGGGCAGCCAACGTGTCAGCGTTCATTGGACCCCAGGAGACCTGCGTGCACGAAGGACGCATGGCCACAGCCTTCAACTTGCCCATGATCAGCTATGTAAGTAAGATTTTTGTACTAAATAGTGGGAAACTTAAGCTTCGAGTGATGGTAAACGCACAACGGTCGATTGCTTTTGGCAGTAGTGGGATTCCAGAATGCGTGCGTTGGTAATAGTACATTACGATACAAGTGCGGTGCGTTGATAGTCACAGCCGAGGCGATATTGCTAGCCCGAGCCGTAGGCGAGGGCTACAAGAAAGCAGAGGCTGTAATTATCAAACCGCACGTATGTCGTACGACGTTTTATAACATATTTGCGAGGAAATAGCTAAAAAATTAAAACAATACAGCGAAAAGAAAAAAAGCGAGGAATAATTTTTACTCGTTCACAAATTAGCGATGCGCGCGCATCCACAGGGGTACGTTCAGTCGACCCAGTTCGATATTTATACCGATCGAATCATATACTAGTGGGACGCACTGAACGTGCACCTTAGCTGCTGTCAGATAAAACCTCACTTCCGGTGCGCCTCTGAACGGGTCGGATAAAAATTAACCTAGTCGAAATTTCGTCTGCCAGGTGTCTCTGAACGGGCAATATAATTTTTAACCAGGTTAAATTTCGATCGATCGAGCGTTTCTGAACGTACCCCAGATTACCTAGTATATATCGCGCAGCGCTTTTTTTTTAAGGCAAAGCACAAAATACCAGCTAGTATTACTAATAAACTAAATTAATATTTTTTTTATTTTGTTACAGATAAGTGGTTGTAATTTATTGTAAAAATTAATTAAATCAAAGAATTAAATGTTTATTTTATTATACTTTATCTCCCAAAGTTAATTTTATTTATAAAATGTTGACCACTTTTCTGCCATAAAAACTCATTGCTAAGATTTAAAAAAGTACCGTTCGATAAACCGTGCGTTTTACCTAATTAAAAAAAAACTCGTGTGTTTTACAGCACTCGTGCATTTTACATTACGATTACGCTCAAGTACGTAATAAGATACAATACAATATTGAAATTGGTGTAGTTAGAGACCCTTTACGAGCAAATGTGTTATAAATGTAATTAATATTTTCATTACCTTAAGTCTAAAAAAATATAAAACTAGATATTATTAAGTCCATTATTGATTAATGAATGTCTACGGCGTAGCGCGCGTAGCAGGCAGAACGTAGTGCGCTACAAGATGTAATCCGTGGATATTAATTATATTCCAGCCACATTTTAATTAGAAGGAAGATAAGAGCATCATTATCTGTGCTGTCTCTTCTCTAGCATTTTTTTCTTTGAATAATTATGGTTCACACTGCTTTTCATAAAGAACTCTAGTGCGGTTTCATATACCTAGCTTCTGTTTGTTTTTCGACGTCTAACTTTTTTCATAAAGTAGGTATATATCAACGTCCTTAGCAGCTTCACATTTTGTGGAAGTCTTTTTGCATTTAATTATATGGCTCCACATCTATAGTCATAGAGTAGATTTCTGTTTTGGATATCTGTAACTAACGAAAAGTAGTTACCGAAGCCTATGGACGCCTAGCTTGCAATGCCAGAGGAATCAGTTATATCTAGCTTTTAACAACTTCAATACCTTCTTCTTCTTGTTGTGTGGCTTTCGAGTTGATCAACCCAATGAACCCTGGTGTCGGAGTTTTTAAACTGCCTAAGAACACAGCTAATAGGCCTCTGACATGGTTTATGTAACGACCACTATTAAAGACAGCAACCGGGACCGACGGCTTAACGTGCCCTCTGGAAGCACGGAATCTTTTTTCTTCCAGACAATCGTTTTTCAGCCTGCATTGTCCTTACCAACCCGGGGATCTCACAAAGTGATAAATTGACTAATAATTTGTGTTCCACCTGGGAATCGAACCCAGGACCTTCGGATCCGGAACCCTGCCTACTAGACCACAGAGGCAGTTATCTAACCTATTGTATATATTGTTACAGTATTGCCGCGACGTGGCGTGTTCGAACAAGCGCGTGTACGCAACGTTCGCGCGCACTCGCCCGTCAGACGTCGACATCTCACGCTCAGTCGTCGCAGTCCTCACACACTTCAATTTCATGCATGTAAACATTATACTTACCTACTTATTTCCTTCTATTCATCTATCTTAGTTTCATAAATAACTAGGCAGATTTTGATAAGGACAAGCGCGTGTACGCAACGTTCGCGCGCACTCGCCCGTTAGACGTCGACATCTCACGCTCGGTCATCGCAATCCTCACGCACTTCAATTTCATGCATGGAAACATTATAAGTACTTACCTACTTATTTCCTATCACTTGCGTTGTGGTATAACATATACAGTAACCATACGACAGTCCATATCCATAATGTGAAAGTTGGCACGCAACTGACAGGGCCAATAAGTTAGCAACGTTAGCTTCATGGGAACGGATTGGGAATGGCAACCCATCGATTAAAGTAACGGCCTTTTACAGTATACCTAGAAAGAGAAGCAATTAATATTGCTCCCGATCCAGCTTGGAAGTAAAAATCAATTGAAAATTGTGTAAACACCCCCCGCATGTAAAAAAGTAACCTCATTGATTTCATCAGACAGAACTGACCCGTATCAGCCTGATTTCACAAGCTTTATCTCATCTATTTGAAGGTACAATCCCTCATAGTTTTTGTAAGTAGAATATTTTATTACCCCCATCAACTTGGTGACAAATAAATCTGCAAATATAACTGCTAAATAAATCATTATACTTATAAAAAATAATTTCAACTTTGTCCTATAAATATGAAAAGAAAGTAAAATATGAAAACAAAACTATCTATTTCCCGCATTTCGTTCTCCTCTCTTAGTTTTTATTACTTCTGTATAATGCTCTGTGAACGTGAGCATGCTTAAACAAATACACTTCTAACATTAGCTCATGCATGTAATATTTGCTATGCTTTGTGTATTTCTGTGTTGAACAAGTAAACACTAATCTTAAGACCAACAATAGTAAATACACATAAGGGCGAAAGTCTTGAACTATATTACGTATATATCAAACACGTTGTTTGTATTGTCATGTACTTGATGAACAATTCCAAAACCATATGAGCTTTTAAAATAAGTATAGAATGAGTCTACAAAAGTGAAAAGATCCGACAAACCGACAAACAAAACATAGTTTTACGTAAAGTTTTTGAGGATCTGTACAAATTCGACAGGATTATACTTTTTGCAGTCACCCCACAGTGACATTTTACTGGATTTGCGTAGCAGATTAGGTTTCTTATTTCCATTTAAAATATTTTAAATTAGGGAAAGATCTTAGTGTGGCCTTTCAATTTCAGTTTAGTTTTATTTTAATAGAATAGAAGAAAAAATAGAAATAAAATAGAAGCGCTGAATCCATATTTAAAACAACTAGAAGCGTAGCACTCGACAACATTCAAACGTAACGCTCTTCGGAAACGTTGCTATAACGGATTATTACTTCCTCAGGTAGCTTTTGTGAAACGTAAAGACTCCAAAGCATGGCTTCTCGAAATACAAACGCTGTACTGCAGCGAAGAAAAATCTCGGCAATTTTACGCTATATTCGCATGATTTTAGCGCAATTGTGTATTTTCTCCAAATCTTAATACAGGTAGGGTCAAAAGGCAGAACCAAACAGTTGATTATTTACCGTCCTTTTTCAATTCCATTATACTAATGACAAAGTTTGAAAACATTATATTTACTTCGTTAAAATAACACATTTCGAACACACTTCTACAGGTAGCGTTCGTGTACCTGAAGGCTCCAAACCACGACTTCTCTCGACTAGCGATCGCTATAATAAACGCAGCTAGAGAGAAGCAAATATCCGTGCGGACTGTACAAGTATACAGACAGCCTTATTACAACGAGGATAAGAGGGGGAATATCACCAACAATCCCTTTCTGGACATCGTCAGGGACACCTACAAAGATACGAGGAGTAAGTGCTAGTTTAGTATATTAATACCCATTAACTAAGATAACTATGATCTTCTCCATGTATTTTATCTTTAACATACACAATGTTTAATAAGCTTGTCATAGTTTTTGATACAAGAAATTTGACAACTTGCGCTGGTATAGATACGCACTAAGATAGATCGTATAGATACGCCAGTTGTAAACTTATAATTTTCATAAAATAATATCCTTAAAATAAATAGATACCAATTCTATAACATGATTTCAGAAGAATTTCTAAGCTCTCAAAGGATTAAGCTTTCAGACAGAGGTCGTTAAAAGTTGGAGCTTGCACAAACGTGCACCATTTCTGTGACCATTTCAAAACACGCAGCCTAAGAATTTCAGCTCTACCACTGCCAAAGCACCCATACGTGCAATAAATGCCTGCGCTACAGAATAACTAAAGAAGTGGTTAACCGTAGAAAACTAACAAACTAAGAATTTCAGTGGTTCTACTGCCGAAGCACCCATAGAGCGGCAATAAATGTCAGCGCGACAGCGCACCCATAACTAAAGAAGTAGATAACCGTAGTATACGATACCTTTTTCTGCAGTATACCCATTAGAAAACATGAAAATTTCAGCTGTGCCTCTGCCAAAGCTACCCCATATTATGGGACCGACAGTATAATGCGCCACAGTATAACCACACAGCAGTAGATAACCGTAGTATAACGATGCCTTCCTCCGCAGTATACGTGTCGGTGGGGTACTACCACGACCATATCGGACTCATGCTTGCCCTGGATGCTATGCAGCTTCTGGATTCCGGTGAGTGTGAAAAATTTACAACTTGTATAATTTTACTATCTTTGTGTTTTGTTTGTTTGTACTCTTCTGCAAAAAAGCAAGAAAACGCTGCCTCAGCTTTCTCACAGATTTTATTAAATAACTTAACATTTCATCACTTAAATCCACCCTTTAAAAAACAAAAAATATTTAAATTAAACTCAAAGAAAATTACTTATAAATTAATAACGCTTTTTGCAATATTGTGATAGTGACAACGTATCTGCAACAAAATCGTGATATTATTTTGTAACAAGCAAACTTGCAGTATCAATAACATTTCCATTTTTATCGCATCAAAATTCACATCAGATTTCCATTTTTCAATATTTCCGTCGTCATTGAATTTTCAGCGGCTGCTTCTCGAGTTGACATTCGCAAATAAGACTGACGAATTAGATCTCCATTCAAGTGAAAAATACTGCTTGATTTCCATACAATATTTCCATAATCTGAGCTTGATGTATCTGTCTAGCTAGATCTTCCTTTTTGTGCCCGACGCCCGCCCATTACTTGGCGACGCCATTCATTATATCAAAAACTACAAATTTAAACCAAAAAATTATTTACGATGGCTGAAAGTTTCTTGCAGTTTTTAATTTACAGCCTTTATAGCTTCAGTTTTGGCAAAAGCAGTCCAACATGCTTTCGTAAAGTCGTAAAAGCTAGAGTGGGACTCACGGGAATGATAATTGAAAATACCCTCTGCGAAATGCTTTTCAGATAGATGTAAGTCGCGTAAAGGTTCTGCAGTCATTAGCGCCAGGTTTCTCATTCATGGAACTTAAAAAAGTTCCGCATTCACCAGAGCGAATTCATTCAATGTTTTCAAAGGGAATTGAGAGAATGTTTTTACTATAAATGCAATTTCTAATATCGCATTGAGGCGGAGAATTGCGCATGGCTCTCGTCCAGAAGTTGGAGATAAAGAAAGGCGATGCTTCACTGCCTTTGCCAATATCTTTTGTTTGGAATTAATAGCAGTCTTCATAGTTTTCTCACCAGGATTGCCTGTACTATAATATCGCGTATATTTGTATGAATGGTGTCTTTTGTTTGAATAATAGAACTATTTCATTGTTGTTGATGATACTTATATGCAAATCTGATGCCTTGTTCTTAATAGCTGTAATGACTCATAGTAATAAAGATTAATTTTATTGTTAGACCTAATATGCTGCATTGACTGCATTGTCATAAACCATATAAAAGCACAACCTTATGTAGGTACGTGTGCCTGACAACAATGATGGACTTGATGTAAGAGGATAGATATCTTCTTCAATTGAAAGCAAAGAAAATTTATCCTTTTTTGATACTATACCCACGGCAGTTATAAAATAGTAAGTATAAGCTCGTTTCCTTGTCCTTCCCTAACTCTACTCATATTTACCATCCAGTAGATACTTTACAGGAGGTGTTTTCCAGTAGATACATTAGTTTCCTAGCGGTGAGGAACCGATCGATCCCGGCTTATCTCAATGCAAACAAGAAGAGTCAACACCAGCTCGCGTCCACTCGCTAAAACCCACTTTCTAGTTTCCAAAGGACACTATTGGTTTGCAATGTTTTGCAAATTACTTCCTATTCAGTAAAGACACTTTCTCAGTAGAGTGTTTGGGTAAACACTTCAGCAGTTAATATCTACGCAAGACAATTAAGTGTAATTTTATATTACTAGGTTAGTTACTGAACTGCGCAGGTTAGGCATAGTACCTATGACCTACCTACCTTTAGATATATATTTCTAAAACTCTTGGAGAACATATTTTTTTGTGTTATCGTACTTTGACGAAAATACAATAACGTCTACGGTGCTACTATAATAATGTTTATTGAAAATCCTAATAAAACCGTAATAAACCATTCCAGTTGTTGACAGGCCCAAAAAAGCTTGTTTACTTCAATCAAACATTTTCCCTACTTTCACCCGAGTATCCGAAGACCTTATTGGCTTTGATCGGGGCTACAGTAAACATTCAAATCAAAGACTACTTTGAAGCACGTATTTCCGAGAAGCAATATGATCTACCTACTTCTAAATCGAAACGACAATTTAACGAATATCTTTTTGCTTAAATCAGATATGTACAAACGGACGAAGATTTTTCCAAAGACCCCATACATATTTATAGCAGATCACAAACGAACCGTGAAAGGAGGGGAAATTATACGGGAGCTTATAGATTCAGGGATATAATAATTCATGTCGTGTTTTCCTTGACGTGCTTACAGTTCTGATTTCTTAGCAAAGATTTGTTGGAAAACTATTGTTGACTATTGATATTGAGGGCGAGAGCTCTATAATTTATTTTTGTCAAAGAATAGCTGTGAAAACTAAACATACTTAGGTAGAGCTAGACTCCGTTTCTAAACGTTGAGTACCACACAATATACCACAGACCACAGAATATTTGAGTAATCTGTGTCGATACCAACATGTTTTGCGGTCCATTAACTACTTTTTGTTTAAATAAAGTCAACTTCAAAACATATGTTTTTAACAAAATCTGCGGTTCCGAATTTCGAAGCTCTGCGAAATTGCATAGAAAAAGCAGTTCATAAGCCGCAAAACACATCTTGAAATTGAAAATATCGAATTTGTTCATAGAGTCGCCCTTAAGTGCAAGAAACTTTTTAAAAAACCGTTTGTTTCCCTCTTCCTTCTACCAGGAGAATATGCCGCCATAGGAGTAGACATAGAAAAATACGAGCCTGAAGAAGCAGTGCGGTACCTCTCGGGGCCGCTTCGCAAGGAGCCAGCAGAGAGGACCATGCGAGCCTTCAAGTCGTACCTGGCCGTGGCTCCATCACCGTCTCCGTCATATCCCATCTTCGCCAGGGAAGTCAATAGAAGACTGCAGATGCCGCCGTTCAGTTTCAATAATCCTCTACTAGCATTCGGCGGTGGAAAAGTGGTAAGTACCTAGCTCATTTTTTTCGGCTGTTTATTCATTAGGCATACTTATTAGGATTTCTCTTAAATATTATGCTTCGTTCGTAAAATATCGTAAAAAAAAACCTATAAGTATGTCTCACTATCTCCAGGTCATTCGCTCCTTTCAGATGTCTACGAAACGCATTACAAATTTATTTGGTTATAAAAAACTTTAATCTGCATTATTTAGAGATAAGTAACAGATTACTGGCGCCAGTGCTTTCAGTATTATCTCTTTTTAACCGCCCGTAGTTAAGGAAATGCTGATAAATAGTGTTATAAATCAAAATACGAGGCGCAAGTCCGGAGCCGGAGGCACTACGCTGTCATATGAAATGAAGCTCTTTTACGCGGAGTGCGAAATATGCTGGCTAACTAAATCCCCATTAATTCTTGATGACCTGAAAAAAACTACGATTCATACAGTCACAACAAAAAATACTGATAAAGCGCGGAAAAACGGCATTTATTAGACAGTTGTTGTTTATTAGATAGATACAGGCGCACCAGGCGCATATACAATATTCCATGTTAAAGAAAAAATAATCTAGTAACTATTAGAAAGTATTTCACATAAAAAACGCTCATTCATTTTTGACAAAAAGCTCACAATATAATGAAATGGGTAAATTATTTTGAAATTGGTGCCAAATAACGTTATTAGGCGCCTGTCTGGCATTCAAACATTCGAGGGAGCTGTGAAGGAGGATAATATTGTAATTTGTTTGGCTATTGTCTGCATATATTCAAGAGTTAAGACGTAGCTCAGAAGGGTGTTAACACATTACACACTACTCGAATTCATATTTTTAAAATCATTGACTTTTAATGATTGCAAGTTGATTGATATACAACTCAATGGTTTGCTGTAGTTATCCTTATTTTACCTAACATTTTTCTTTGAATTGCTACGATTGCTACGCCGCGGCGCCGCCGTAGCGAATCTTCTACATAAATTAAAACGCCATATTCAGCTGGTGTAGTAAATAGGAACATGACATATACTTAGTGGATTAGTAACCACATGTCATGTGGACTAGTGTCCTTAATCAAATCATTTATTGCTACATTACATCAGTGATAGATACGTATTAGCAGTGACAGTGAGCGTATATACCTAATACAACGGATTTGCTTTTTAGTACTTTCTCGGGTCAAAATTATTGTATTTAAATTCAAGTACATAGTTATGTACCAAACGACTAGCCTCTCAATCTAATCTAGCTGCGCTTTTGTTTTAGTAAGTACTAGCTTTCCGCCTCGCGGTTTCACCCGCGGCTATATTATTTTCCTGAAAGATTGAGATGAGACATTTTCCCGCGGTAAAAAGTAACCTATTTTCGTTGCGAGGATCCCATTTATAGTCCTACCAAATTTCATTAAAATCCCTTCAGCTATTAAGACGTGAAAGAGTAACAGACAAATAAACAGTTACTTTCACATTTATAATACTACTAGTTAGGATTTCTGACTATTACACACGCGGCAGTGAGAGTGTTGAAGAAATTTACGGCGCCATGTTCTCGACGGACTAGCTACAGTACAGCAAGTAGAAACACCAGTGTACATGACATGCGGTTACGTTCAATTAACGTGGTAATTAATCCTGTCACGAAGTTTATGCTTGGACTATTTTCTTACACAAAGAGCTTACTTAGGAATATGCTAAGGGTCATTCATACAGTACAGGCTCAGGTGGTAATTTGTATTACGAAACAAACGTAAAATAATTATGTTCACATTGAGAGTAGGTACATGAATACAATGTGAAAGTGTTACAAAAATAAAGACGGCTTTTTTTAATATTTATTGATGTTATTTAAACCATAAAACAACACATTTAATTCAGTGTCTTATAATCTGCGTACTCTATTATTATACCTAGTACCTTTAATAGGATTAAATATTAGATACGCAAACATTTATCTGCTTCCTCTGTGGTGACGTTGAATATATTAGTAGATCATTTTCGAAATGCCTCAGGCAAAATTGAAAAGGAAACAAACTTGAGGAAGTTTCTTTACCTACTCAGCCATTTGCATTATAAATGTGGAAGCGAAGCGCTTTGTGGTCTTTAGACATATAAAAGCGTCATAAAAGAGAAAATAGAGCGAACCTGTCACGAAGATAACCGGCGAAGTGCGTAACTTTTGTTCTAATGTTTCCAAACGACTGTCGAGTACAATGTTTATCTGAACTTGCCACTTTTCCGGCCGACCGCGAGTAATAGATCGGCAAAGTTGAGTGGCGGCAGCTGCAATCCTACACTCTGAAGGGCATTCGCTTGAGGAAAAAACTAACATTGAAAAGTTACTATTTTTTATACTATCTGAATCGGAGTTTTCGCATTTGAAAAGAGTTAGTTATATACCGCGGTTTGGTGATAAGTAGCCTATAATAAGTTATTACAGGTCTTGTATACGTAGGTAAACAATGTTTTGAACTTGCGACTTTGCCGGCCGGCCGCGGGTAATGGATCGGCAAAGTTGAGCTGCGGCAGCTGCAATCCTTCACTCTGAAGGGCGTTCGCTTGAGGAAGGTTGCGGAAAACTAACATGAAAAGTTATTGTTACTATGTCTATTTTTTATGTTTGCCGTACCGCTATTTTTGTGGGAGTGAGCATTATCTAGCTGTATAAAAAATAGCCTTCGCTACTCAATGTGTATACCAAAGATCTCTCGCTAATATTTTACGTCCTCTCATCATATACGTCAGACAGACTTCCATGCGCTTAGAAAAATAAATAAGTACCTCAACGAACTCCCAAATTCATAAATATTAGTTTAATATTATGTGTATTTTTTTACAATATCAACAAATTCTGCTTTTAATTAAATGGCGTTTGACAGTTTACAATATCATCAACGCGAAAAGCCGATGTGATGCCTAAACGGGCAAAGGAAATTGAATTCTGTAGCTATGAGGTTAATAAACGTCAATTTTGATCCCAGTGAGAGGCCCTACATACAATATACTCTATCTTCTGGGATGGGTACTCTTTACATTACCTTCGTATCATAGATCATAAGCCCTTGCCTCCCACAATCTACTTTGCAAGTAAAGTATCATGTAGCCTAAAGGGTTTAATCAAAATAGAATGTATCAAATTTATAAAAACTGTTAAAAAAGGGATCTATCTATGTGATATATACATATATTTGGGTATATTGTAAAAAATACAATAAACTCAAAAACGAATCGTCAGTTTTTTAAAACCCTTGCCACATTAGCTATAGTTACGTAAGCTTAACTTTTTACTGCAAAATATCTTGTTCCCACGGGAAAAATCATTAAGCCATGTATAAAATCATGGGATATTCCATGTGCCTCGGTATAGTACAAGGATAAAGGCGTGACTTGACTATATATATAATATATCTATGACTTGACTTATGATTATGACTTCCGTATGTCATATAAATTTAATTTTCTCACATCCTCATGTTTTGAAGATTTTTTTTTCTTTTACCCGTGGAGGTAATAATTTGACGTTATTATGTGACGTTTCATATATTACGAGTACATCATATCTGACTAAATACCGCATATGAATAAGCTTTCTGTAGGTATATGAGTCTATCTGATCTGTGTGCAGATCCCGGTGGAAGCAGCGTGGCTGCACGACGCAGTGTGGGTGTATGCGCGCGCGCTGGCCACGGCGCTGCAGGCCGGGGAGGACCCGCGCGACGGACGAGCCATTGCTGCCAGCATGCGCAACACTACTTACCGTAGTGTGATGGGGTAAGTCTGTAAATCCTTATAGAAGCAGCGTGGCTGCACGACGCGGTGTGGGTATATGCGCGCGCTGGCCACGGCGAGGACCTGCACGACAGACGAGCCATTGCTGCCAGCATACTGAACACTACTTACCGCAGTGTGACGGGGTAAGGAATGTCTGCAGATCCTTGTAGAAGTAGCGTGGCTACATGACGCGGTGTGGGTGTATGCGCGCGCGCTTGTCACCATACCTACGAGTTACGATGTTCTTCTTAAATAAAATCCTTCTTAAATAAAATAAGTTGTATGAATAAGGAATATTTTTAGTTATTAAGATAAATAAACACTTGATTTTGAAAATACTTTTTAAAATAACGAGTTGACAGCAGCGCTGCAAGCTTATCGCAGTTTCGCTCATGTGCTTTCGCCTCAACATTTACATGAAAATGCTCTACATTTTATAAATCTGTCCAAACTGAGACTTTAAACACTATCGAATGGTGCGAAATGTTTTACAGTGTAGTAAGTACAAAAATTATATCGATTTGTTATTTTAGTTTACTAGACTTAACATGACCCTTTTCTATACAGCTACTGGATACACATGGATGAGAATGGTGACGCCGAGGGCAACTATACTCTTCTGTCCATGGATCCGGAACGTCCACCCGGCCTATATCCATTAGCTGTTCTTCACAAATCTGCACCGGTAAGAGTTTCTCCCTTCTACCATCGAACACATCGCGATTTTACATACCTTTGAACCTTTAGGAATTAAGCATTTCTAATCATCATTCATACATAATACGCACCTACGATTAAGACTAAGGGGCAAGAGCAAACCCATTTTAATGCAGAAATCTAAAAAAAGACAAATACTGGATACACATGAATGGGAAACTGTAGTGTAGAGCCGAGGCCATTTGAGTGCCCATAGCTTTCTTGCACAAATCTGCCTCGGTAAGCACTTAACTGGATTTATGAACCATTGGAGGAAGTTTTATTGCCATTCGATACCGAAGAAGTTCGGAATTAAAGCCTCTATGTAATATCTTTATCGTAATTTTGATTTAGTACTGTCTAAAGTTCCATATTTTTGACTCTACATTTTAAATCTTTTTCTTTTGTAGTGAATGTTTGAAACAGTACTGTTACCAACTATTTTAATTGCATTAAATGACACCAGTATCTCAATAGTGTATAGCGTCCTTGCAGTTTAATAATCTCACAATTATCTATTCAGAATGTTCTGTGAAAAAAATATGGTTTAGTCATTTTAAAACATGACTTTGAAATCTGTGATGCATTAGTTTGAGACAAACTTGTTATATATATTCCATGTTTAAATTCATACACGTACAGCTAACTTCTTCCAACTTTGTACACTCACAGCGTCAGAGACATGCAACATATATCTTGACTCAAATATACTTGAACATGAATATGCACTTCTGATTACACAGGGCATTGAACTGTCCTCCTATTGTTCTTACGTTCTCAGCTTCAACATACTTATTTTTTTATTTTCCAATGCTGGAATAGAGGATGTACCAACTTTTACTCTTCACGGGCTTACTGTAAAAGTAAGAAGAGGAACCTGAGGGTTTCGATGCATTCAAGTCATGAATTTGATGAGTATATAAATGTGGAAATCAGCCTTTGTTAAAATGTTGACGCTTTACCTACCCCTTAAGAAATAAAGGCGTGATTTTATCTCTGCGCATGTATTTTCGTACACACGCAACCACAGAGCAAAGTGAAATGGGACAGTTTGCGAAACATTTACCTATGGATTTACATGTAAATAGCTTATACGGAATCAAACGGGCGCACGTACGCATAACGAATGAGTACGTGGAGTGAATACGGCGGGTTTTTACTAACCGTGGCTGACCAGCGTACGTTAGGTTGCCTATACACGAGACAAATTGCTGGAACAAGCAAAAACGGAGGCGCATGGTGCAAGCAAAAGTTAATGACTCGTTATTACATATGCTCAGACAGACTAAGTAAATCCTACTTGGCCTAATAATTTTTAATCGATAAAACATTGAGGTGGTGTTTTGCTCCGCGGTTTTGTAGGGACGTTATATATCCATTCACGTATTTCGACCTAATAGTATTTAAATGTCGGCACAGATGTCGGTAAGAAAAAGTACTCGTAGTTGGTCAGATTCAATTTGGTCGACGCTAGCTCGGGTCGACTGAACTTACATAGCATACTCGTCTCGCTGGCTGAACCTGCTCATTTCTTTAACGAATAAGCTGCACAAGTGCCCCATATGCTCAATCATGGCGCAAGCTACTTGCACCGTGTATAAGCACCCTAACGTCTGAGTTGGCGAGCTTGCTACAAGTTGCTGCCAAACAAGCGGCATTCCTTGGCAGTCCTTTTTAACGGGAAAATTTTCATCCTTATCGATACCAATATTGTAAACAGAAAAGAGTCGCATTTTTGTTTGTAATGAAAAACTAAGTACTGGACCCCATTTAATAATCCTATTACTAAAGCTACAGTAGCCCAATAGTTAGAAAAGCCTCATGCTATATGTACAGAGTGGCTTTTAGCAGATACTTTTCTTGGGATCCTCCGTCAAAAAACTCGAAGTATTATCATAAGCACATACCTACCTAAGTACATAATTAGTTTTGAGTATCAGTCATTAGTAAAAAGGAACCCTGCGATGTGTAAAGTATCTTGGATAAGTTTTGTAATATTTTGTGTTCCACACAGGAAGTAAGATATTTGCGCGAGCTGAAATGGCCCGGCGGACGGGTGCCGTTATCCGAGCCACCCTGCGGCTTCCGAGGAGAAAAATGCGCAAGTAAGTTTTAATTTAGAATTGTACCTACTACAGAAAGGACACTGGCACTTAGAAAACCATTTTCTTCCCGCTTAATGTGTAACGCGTGTAAGTTGGTAATAGAATCGGCGACCATTACTGTGGAAGGTCTTACTAAGCCATCTAAAAAACTAATTCCTGCTGAGCTGTGAACGGCATTAACCGCAAGAGGTCGTAAACGGCCAGTAACGGGAGTGACAGGCGATGCAAGGGGGCTATCGACCGCACGCGAACGCCGCAGGGACCCCCAGTTTATTATAGCCCCCTGGCTTGTGGAACGAAGTGCTTTATACATGACTACGAAAAACACTTCACTTCGATACCATTATGCTTTATTACTCTTGAGAACGTTTTAAAAGATCAACGACCTAAATACAAAACTAGGTAAGTACTTGAGTAGAATGAATATTGTATTAAATTCTTTAAATCAGTATTCCCAACCAATGATTGTATCTCAAAGATCTCAAAGACACGCTTTGTCTGCAAAAGCAGAGCAAATCTAAGGTTATCGAATTAATTAATGTTGCATTCAGTACACGTCTCTCCGTCCTTTCAACATTATGTCCTTATCTGTGGACGCCCGCCCTTAGCTTCGTCTGCACAGATATAAAATCGGGAACGACCTCTTCGCCAGTACTTATTTAATTGTGCACAAGTTTGTTTACTACTTAGCGTCCGAGAATACATTCTAGCTGACAATAAAAAGACTTTATACTTGTAATAGAAAGCAGGACGTGATTTAATATATTCTTTTCATTGACGATAAATGGATGCCATTCTTGTAAACGTTTGTAGAGATTTCCGAGGCAACCACTTTGTTTCTTTCCAATTTAACGCGTGGAGTCTTGTCTGCCTTTATGTCATCTCAAAGAAAAGTCCTCGGGGATCTAGCTACAAATTGAATCCAGACGTGTATTAGAAGCGCTTTAATGCTTCAAAGCCTTCAAAGCTCCGGGTATATTAGAAGCTTTTGCCTACTGAGACTTGAAGAGATTCCTTTGTGTACAAAAATGTGGTCTTGATAGCTCGATAGATGCAAAGATGACCGCGTGGGAGGTTGAAAACGATTCGACATCTAAAGATTTTCAAGTCACGTCTACAAAGTAACGACTTTGATATTCATGGCATTTTTGTAATAGTTACCCGCACCAAAAGGTGCTGAATATGTCGCTGCTTCCAATGCTAATAAAAGCTTTTAGCGATACTCTTTTGGTTTACTTTAGAAATAGAAAATTCAGTTTTCTTACAGTCATTTTCCATTTATGAGATACAGACTAAAATTTTCCTTTTCCTGTCGTCGTGTGAATGGTCAGACGTGTCCCTATACATACCTATAATACCTAGTCATTATAAACTGACTACATGGGTATTTTCAAGCAGAAGGCAATTTGCGTTTGCTTTAGCGTGCTTTCGCTCATGTATCCTGACATTTTTTAAATTGATTTTGATACCTAACGTGTGTAGCTACATAGATTAGTTCAAATGTTGGTGGGACGATAGTTATCTTGTCTTTTAAATGGTTAAGAGCATCACGTATTGACTAAGAAATTTCTCCTAGATCACATCGGCGCCTGGGCACTAGGTGCATGCGGCGGAACCCTAGCTCTCTTGATACTAGCTGCTCTTGCCTTGTACCGGGGCTGGCGCTACGAGCAGGAGTTAGACTCCTTGCTCTGGAAGATCGACTTCCGCGACCTCCAGCTGCCTGAGGAAGACCAGCGCTCCAACAAACTGAGTAGGTAAACCGAACTTCTATATGTTGTTTGCATGGTTGTAGGTATAGCAGTGTTTTTAATGCAGCTCCTTGTAAGTAGTGAGCTGCTTAGTTTTCATTCTCATGCATGAAACCTTGCTCTTTATCGTTCCATTGTAATATTTCAATTTATTCCTTATTTATTTTATTTGTTACATTTGTCGTAAGCAGAAATCAAGAGTCACTTGTCTAGACCAAATTTTCCCCGAAAAATGTATGAGCAATTTTCCGCAGGTGTAGCTACGGTACTCATACTTATTTACCCCGACACAATCTCGCTGCATATGGGAAGTTATTAGCAGTTTGCAAGTTGATCACAGCTGATTTTTTGAGCTTCTTATTCTTTGTTTCTATTATGGTGTCGACGAATGAACTATGTAACTCTGGTGTTAAACTAAAAGGCTTCTGACACACTACAACCGTTGGCAGAAATCGGAACGAACGGATTTACTGGCATGTCCTTCAGAGAGACTCACAAAGTTATTAGTATTACCAACATTGTTTGTCCCTTGTGAATCTATATACCTTTAATTTGAATGCTTAGACGCCTTAGACCATAAAGATGCTAGAGGTCACTTTATGTGGTAGAGTTATGCAGTTAGCAAGTTGATCAGAGCTGATTTTTTCCAGCAAGACAGCAGCGCGGTAGCCAACGTCAACTCCTCGTCTAATGCTGCCAACTCGGAGAAGAATGGAGGCGGCAGCATAGGTAAAAAAATATGATAGTTATTTAGAACATAATTATTATGAATTGATTATCAGTATACAATATACTAAAATAGGATAGCCGTTTTTTAGAAAAGCATTATATGTAGAGATTTTTATTTTTCGTTACCGAGCAGAATGTTCATATACTTATGTATTTAGCAATCGTTGTTTTATCAAAGCAATATTAGATATATCTTTTATGCTGTCAAAGTTTACAAGTAATTGTGAACCGCACCTTATTTATCCCCGTGCGTAGGTATAAAATCACAATACGTAAGATTATGTTTAGACAGTTGCACTTTCTTACCGTACTTACAACAAATATACCTATTATACTACCCACAATGCGCATACATGTAAATTGCGCCTACACAATAGGCATTTCTTCCTGTCTACGTGGCCTGCAGGAGCAACAAATTAGAATCCTTTGCTTACAAATACTTGCACATTCTTAATATTCCTTCTTTGAACCGTGGATAGGAAAGTTTTAGCCGAAAAAAGTTTAAAATTATCTATACGTTGACATTTACTTAACAGTCAACTATACACCTTCTAATTCAAAACATGACGTTAAAGAGTTTCATTCTGAAATTTTTGGACTAGATGAAATTTTTTCTGATGACAGGTGGAGTTCGATCCAGTCAAGTGTCCCTAAGCTCGAACCCCGACCTGGACTTCCGCTATTCAGCCATATTTACTGAGGTGGCTTTCTACCGCGGCCGGCTGCTGGCCGTCAAGCGAGTGAGAAGACACCACATCGATATCACCAGGGAAATCAAGAAAGAACTTAAAATTGTAAGTGACTAAAAATAGTCGTCCCAACCGAATTTCGGTGACAGCGGCCAATCTCCCTGAAATCGACCGACTGCGCGGACTTAGTTTTTTTAGTGCTCTTCAATCTCTTATTCTGATGGGACAGACTGACTGACGCGACCAGAGAAAAATCAGATGCAGGACCGATTATTTACATGCCCATCCGGCAAAATGGATTATCTTGCTTTTCAGACAATCAGGTAATCACTAATCAGCCTGCAATGTAACCAAAGAAACAACAACACAAAGTCGTTGTTTCTGCCGAGAATAGAGCTTAGACCTCCAGATCGGGAGCCTATAGCTTAGACCACAGAGGCAGTAAGTGAATCTACGTGACAGAGGCTTTACCAGTTATAATTTTTTTTTTAATATTACCTACTGACTCACAAATACCTACAAGTACCTAATAAATTACTGAATATTATTGTATTCGCATTCACTCACGCGCTAAGAATCACCCTATAAACTCCACAAGATGTCTCACGGTCGAAGTACAATATGTTTCATTCACATTTTTCAATGTTTGCAACATTTGCTGCGGTAAATACGTTAACGTAGTTCAAACGTGACATTTATTGCCTCCTTACCTAGGATATTGGTTTAGCACTGAAGTTTATTAAAAAGTATTTACTAATAAGTATTGTGATTTCTAAATTATTGAAATTATAGACATAAATTTTTTTTATCGAACGTAAATAAAAATTTTATAACTCTGCGAATAACATGTAAATTAGTTTAAAAGACAAACGTCCCACACTGCATGCGGTACTAAAGTTCTAGAATGGATAATAAAATGTGCACTATAAAAGCAGATCCATCTAGTTTGTCTTGGCATATCCTGTTTACTGATTCAATAACATAACCATGGAACATTTACTTGGATACGTACGTAAGCCCGCACTTTATAGGGGACTTGGGCTACGATTTCGGCGGCGTAGGCCGCTCAACTTAGAGTTTTTCCCTGTGGGTGAATGATGGCTGAACTAACGCCCACAATATAAATGTTTACATTCACTTGTTAGGTTAGATTAAATTACTATATGTAACGTACTCTTATTTTACCACTCTACGAATGCTACGCCGTAGCAATAATCTAAATCGCGCTGACATAGGATTTAATTCAGTTTTTTTTTTAATATTTTTCTAATATAATTTTAATGATATCACGTTGTAATAAATTCATGACAACCAATATTATATATTAAAAAGCCGTGTCGCTAGTTTCTGACTACTCTTCAAAGCCTCAGGATATTATTATGACACGGGCACGGACTGAGACAAATCGCTTCCATTCGTTTGGCTTTGTTTAGGCTCACTCGAAGCAGGTACGTGGTAAAGCAAAATAATAGTATCATGTGATGGTGGTGAAATGAACGCAATTTCTCAACGTGATTTTGTTTCAATGTTTGTGACTATGTGTGTGATTGATGGGAGACGTGTTTTGTTTGTTGAAAAGAACAAATGAGTTGGAATAAACAGCTAGCTGTTTGGGAAGTTGAAAGCTGCGATTTAGTATATTTGTTTGTTTTAGCATCATTCTGCTGGGCTACTTGTCTGCCCGATTCCATTTTGGGGCTATAGTTGCACCAATGAGTCCTAATTTTTTTTTTATGTAGCCAGTAATGTGTACCACTGCAAAGACGCCTCCCCTCTCCCTTTCTCCCCTATTTATATTTTTCTAGAATGATTCTTTAGGTATAAACACATTATCAGTTTTATAGATAAAAAATACGTACTTACAAAAATTTTACATTGACTGACCCCTGTACCGTACAAACGGTTTGACGATAAATTTTCAGTTTTTGCAAGTCACTTCAATTTGCGGAGAGCAAATAAATCACGTCTGAGTTAGAAAACGTAGCACTTCTCCGCAGCGTCAGATGGCGGTGGCAAATACCACTAATTGTCCAGGTGCTCCACCACTCACTCTGTTTGCTTTGAACACTTTCTCGATCCTGTGTCCACTGCAAGCAAAACCAACAGCTTGCTAGGTTATTTAAGCGTAGATATCTCATCTCAGTCTCGGTTGGTGGTGATGGTGGCAAATACCACTGATTGTTTAGGTGGGCCATCTCACTCTGGTTGCCTCGTATCCTGTGCCCACTACGAGCAAAACCGACTACTTGTCAAGTTACATAACTATAAAATTCCTCTCTAAATAAATAATAATTTTACTTTATAAATATTCTGTAGAATGAATCAACTATACAGATATTTCTCTATAAAAGTTATTTTAGTTGGACTAGCACAAAGAGCTCACAAAAACTCACAAGTGCTTCACACTCGAAACCATATCTGTCCGAAATTTCATCACGGTAGATTTACCGCATCGTATATCGTGTACAGTGCAGTGGAAACAAAGCCAGCGGTTCTGTATCCCCCATTAGTGTCAGCCGCACTGCCGCAGCCGTTCCCAAACTGTTTACAACCGACATACCTGCCAGCGCCGGCAGCACTACAGAGTACTTTCACATTTTAAAAGAAAATTTGGTTTCAATTGTCATTTTAGGAGTTCTTCCAGTTAAGTTTCAACTTCCGTTCTTTATGGAAATAGAGTCTTGAGATTAATGATTAAAAGGACTCTCTTTACCTTTTGCATTTAGAAGATTGTTCTACCTTGCTTGCTATCGCTTTACAGATTTTATGTCGATTCTACTTACTAAAATTGTTTTCGTTTAGTTCATTACCTACTGATACTGTTTATAGATACTGCGACAATAATGTGTACTTATATCTAGTCAAATATTGTATAAGTAGGTAACTGCTGTAGCGGAATCTCGATATTCCGAATGACTTCCTACATTTGTGCAGTTTTCGTAGTTGTATTTTGCATTGAACCAAGAGCTACACATTCACCAAAATAGCGACAATATCTGTCGCCATTTACATTCGTAGATAAGTTTACCTAGTCTAATTTGTGTGTTTTGTTTGGCAGATGCGTGACCTGCAACATGATAACGTGAATGGTTTTGTTGGCGCTTGCATCGAGCCGCCGAATGTATGCGCGCTTTCCGAGTACTGCACGCGTGGCAGCCTCAAGGTAAATAAACGAAATGAACTATGCTCTATTTGTTTTTGCTTGTATTTCAACTGTAAATTGAACCTGCTTTGTATGAAGGCTTTAACTCTAAACAAGTTTTGGTGGAACTTTATGACTGAAATACAAAACCATGTCATAAATCAGACTTCTGGATACTTTTCCTAGCAAAGTCCTCCTTTAAAGTAGGAACAAAATGTAAGTTTAAAGAACAGTATAGAGGGATCCTTCGGAAAATGGACGATTGATGTCGGGCGGAAATTTAATATAGGTCGCACAAGCTCCATTACCTGCCATGATTGCCTGTCCAGATTTCAGTCGCTTCGAGGAAATGTGTTCCTGAAGTTTGCGTCCATAGTATTAAGGTTCTATTTCTATGAGCATATCAGATATTGCTCTTATATTTGGGGTTGACAGCTATCAGAAACACATTTTTCCGGTGGCTGGATCCCTGGCTTGCTGCCCAATGCTTGTTCGCACTATTGACAGCGAGCGCGCGAAAGTCTTAAACAACCAATAATTTCGTTAACATCAACAATAGCTACATCTAACCAATTGACCTCATTTACAGGATATTTTAGAAAACGAAGACATCAAGCTGGATAACATGTTTATTGCGTCGCTCGTCGGTGATATTATCAGGGTAAGTCTAGATATAATACGTATACCTACAGGACATCAGGTTTCCAGTGTCGATTTTTTCCAGAGAAATCTTCTTCAGGGCATGAAACTGAACAACTATGGTCAATATACACGAGTCCTATCTTGTCTAGTCCCTTGGCCTTATCCGGTCTCTTAACACGAGTCCTATACGACGTCAAAAATTCCGGGCCTTCCATACAATAAGGACTGCAAAAATCAGTTTAATACACTTCATTACGCACTTGGAATATCCGATACCGGAAACCGAAACTGTTCTTAGTTCCTCCAATAAATTGGATCACGTCAACATAAGTAACATTGATGCAACGTAAAGATTTGTAAAATACCGAGCCTGAGAAAAAAATAAGGTCTCGAAATTATATGTATATCTAAATTAATCGTTCGTTATTGAGGGCCAATATTAGCCTCATGTGTTTACGGGATCGCTCTGTACAAATACGTCGAGTATCGTCTGCGAAAATATTTTATGATCAAGCTCCTGATGGATATTACGGCGATCGATCTCCGTATCGGCACATATGAGGTTTCCACATACAGGACACAAAGTAGGTAGTTAGACTATACGAGATCTTTTCTATACTTCTGCAAAACTCTTCGACGTAAATTTTTTCATAGTAGTGCACAAACGGGCGATTGCGAGAGCAGCGGAAGTTAGGTTGCGGAGAAGCAATAATATTAATGTTGTAACTTTCGACTAAGTTTTCTGTTTATAGGAAAAACATGGAAAAGTCCAGGCCTAAAAAACATTCAATAAGCGGATGTCCTACCAATTTAAATGACACGGCAATAGTGTATCCTTATTTTTTCCCAACGTAACGAAAAGACTCTGTATATCCCTGTTGATGAAAATGAACCATCAGCAAAATATGAGACACATACGAGAGAGGTATAACTAGTAGCTACGTAGGCTGCGTTGATGAGAGAGCTTTCATCAATATTGCTTTTGGTCCTGTTCAGATATTAATTAAAATATGGAAATTGTGATTTTAATAAAAGTTTATCGCTTTTTGGGCACGATATTGAAAATTATACTTCACGGATATAATGTAGAACCTTTTTTGATGAAGTCCATAAATTATGCTGAGATCAAGATTAATATTGTGCTTGTTCTCGTAGAAGGCGAGATTTTCATTACGTAATATTCTAGCAGGAATTAATTTCTGCAGCGATAGTTTTCTTTTTGCTTCGATTTAGCATTTACCAGTAGCAATAGCAATAGATACTTATTTCGGTAAAGATAAAGCTGGATTCAACTTTCTATATCTATTACCTACAATGAATTTTTTTTTTATACCATAAGATTTACGATACGTCGTAGTAGGTATAATGGTATTACTATTTGTAATTAAAGGCAATTTCTGAGTCAAAACTTTGAAAAAATTAAAAAAACTTTTTACCTAGGGCTTACTCTTTCTTCACGAGTCTCCGGTGCAGTACCACGGAGCTCTGCGTCCCTCAAACTGCCTGGTGGATGCCAGATGGGTCGTCAAACTGGCTGATTTTGGACTCCGCGAGTTTAGAAGAGAAGAGTTGCCACCTAGCGAACCTAATGCTTTAAAAACACATCTTGAAGGTTTGTATTAGTCTTCGAATGCTTCACATAACGAGAAATAAAGACATCGCCCTCGATTTCAAGATCAATTTAGATCAATTAGTATGTTGCAGGATACACTGTTTAAACCTTGTGTACTCAAATAAAATATTTTTTCTAGGTCTAGTCTACATATCACCAGAATTACTCAGACTAGCAGGGTGGGGTTCCGAAAACGGCGGCGCGACGAGTTTGGAAGGCGTAGGGACGCCTCAAGCAGATGTATACGCTTTTGGACTAGTGTTATACGAGCTCCATTCGAGGAAGGGGCCGTTTGGACCTGATGCACTCCCGGCGGCCACGCTTCTGCGACGGTTGGCCAGACCTGACCCCACGCCTCACAGGTAGGTATGTGTCTAGAGTTTAGACTGTGCTGAAACGGGACCTAATATAAACTGTGTATACAATCCAATCGCAATATACAGGCTACATGTTATAACTTCATATCTTCTGCGTTTCTTTAAGTAGATTAATACATTAATTTTCATACAAATGCTCTCCTTCTCACTCCTCACTCTCCGTCAAATCGCAACCTATTGCAAAGGTGTGACCTCCGCAACATTTCTATATAGCGGAGGTCATATATTTTTAGAAGTGTAATATTTCTTAGAAAGAAGGTAAGAGAAACCTAGATTTGGTTGTCATGAGCTTATTTTCCAAAAACAGTCGCAATCGGTTGCGATTTGATGGAGGGTTCAGTGTAAGGCATTTGTATAGTAAGATTAGTGCAATGCAATATTCTCTTTCTCAACTCTATCGGCCATTTTCATATCTTATTCCATCGTATATTTTCTATAAATATTTTCCAGACCGCCCCTGGACCCTTTGGCTGACCGATTCGACTGTGTGCGTGAGTGTTGCTGTGAGTGCTGGGCTGAGGATCCGGCCGCGAGACCAGACTTGAAGGCTGTGCGCGTCAAACTGAGGCCGCTTAGGAAAGGCATGTTAGTATCTTACTTTAAATTAAACTCTATCAAACGTACTTTTGGACAATACTGGGGGTTTCCGGCCGCGAGACCAGACTTGAAGGCTGTGCGCGTCAAACTGAGGCCGCTTAGGAAAGGCATGTTAGTATCTTACTTTAAATTAAACTCTATCAAACGTACTTTTGGACAATACTGGGGGTTTCTAAAGTGACCAATGTAAGCTTCGTGACGTGGCGACCCTGCAGATCACTTTTATATTATTGTATTTTTAAACATAAAATGTTATGGAAAGCTGGTAATAGTATACAGATAATATAATAACGGCTTATACTTGTACGGCTATAATATGAGTCTTATTTCATACGAACGTGCACGGTATACATTTCTGGCTCTACTTTCTGCTCACTTTTTTTTATTTAAGTACTTGTCAAACAAATATGAGTTGAATTATTTCGCAATATTAAATGATTCCATCCCATTTTCTTCAACATTATTATTAAAGTAATTTATGGAGCTTCCGATGACGGAAATGAACAAACTTTTTCCTTTATGTTATCTTTCTTTTTTGCTAAACGTTCTGGTTGTTTTCAGGAAACCAAATATATTTGACAACATGATAGCTATGATGGAGAAATACGCAAACAATTTAGAAGTCCTAGTCGATGAAAGAACTGATCAACTACAGGAAGAAAAAAAGAAAACAGGTAACCAAGAAAAATATCTAACATTTATTTTTGTTAACCAGCCAAGCGTGGAATTAAAGTAAATGAGCGAAGGGATCTTTTATAAATATTACCCAAGACTTGCAGATGTGATTTTGGCGTTTGTATTTGGTGTTTATTATTCTAGCCTCATTATATTAGGCCTCATTTGTAAGGAGTACCATTAACGTAACCTACTCATGGCTATGTTATAATTTATAATAAAATAAGTTCGTTTCCTATATTGTTTTAAAATTAAGTTACTTAAATATTTTTGAACCACAAAAATTAAAGAAAAACGAAAATTTCACACGAGTCTAAGCATTAGCGTCTGAACCCACGATACGATATGCCACTTTGGCACACTGTTGACATTCTTGGTTTCAATCTTTTGATATAAATATTCCATTCGCAGAGGCTTTATTAGAAGAAATGCTGCCAGCGCCGGTAGCCGACCAGCTGAAGAAGGGACGACGCGTGTTGCCGGAGAGTTACGACTCGGTTACTATATACTTCAGTGATATCGTTGGATTCACCGCCATGTCTGCTGAAAGCACGCCGCTACAGGTGAAAATAACTATGTTCTAAATTTTGGCAAATACATAAATCATTAAAAAAATATAAAAACCATAAAAAAATAAAATATGGACAGCGCACCAGAAACTGATAAGGGTTGCGCAGTAAACAAAACTGAACAACTTTCACCAGGAAATTCTTTCAGGAGATGAAAACAAATTATCTGATCGAGGTGGAAATATTCCTGAAATAATTCCCTAGTGAAAGTTGTTTAGTTTCGTTGACTGAGCAACCCCTATCAGTTTCTGGTACGTATGAATTAAAATATTGCATGCCAAAAACATCACAATTCGAACTTCGTTTGTTGTCGTAGAGAACTGCTACGAATACTACGCCGTAGCAAATCTGTCACCCATTTGTAGCCCTAACGTCCCCATTTTTATTTTCAGGTTGTGGATTTCCTAAACGACTTATACACGTGCTTCGATTCCATTCTAGAAAATTTCGATGTTTATAAAGTAGAAACAATAGGAGACGCTTATATGGTGGTGAGTATAAATTACCTACATGGTTTAATCTCATTTTCAAACAGGTTTTGGTTTATGATTGAAATTCAAATATTGAAATTAGGCACATACCAATTTCTTACAAAACATCAGTTTGATTGATTCGTTAAATCATGTTTTTGGACAGGCAGCACATGTTGTTTAAGGGTTCCAGAAGAAACCGATATGTACTGATTCTGCGGTGTATTTCTGTTATCACGAGCATGTATTTTGATATGATAGCAGGTGGAATCTTGTCATATTGCAGTTAAAATTAATGTTATATTTTTTCTGTTAACTTGCAGGTGTCAGGTCTACCAATCCGCAACGGTATCAACCACGCGGGCGAGGTGGCTTCAATGGCTCTAGCCCTCTTAGCCGCTACGAGAGTGTTCAGAGTGCGACACCGCCCTGAGCATCGGTTATTGCTGCGAGTCGGGTTACATTCTGGTATGTATTTTTATACACATCATCATCTAGCAAAGGGTCAGCTACTTATCTGGGGGATTGAACAAGGGTCTTTACACAGAGCGACTGCCATCTGAACTCCGCAACCCAGAAATTAGGCTTTTGCCAGGTTAGTGGCCAACCCAGCTGTTAGAGTTTTCCAGCCGCCATTGCTCTGACATGGCTTAACAAGTAATATCTACGATCTTAACCGGGACTAACGGCTTAACGTGCCTACAGAATCGCGGAAACGCTCGAGTTGTAACATTCGTTATTGGAATGAATAAGCACAACCATTTGACCACGGGCACTAATGATATGGAAATGAATTGAAGAGACTATTTTATTGCGCCTTCCCAAATAAAAGGAGATGCATTTACGGAATGGTTTTAACTTTTAGGTCCAGTTTGTGCAGGCGTAGTGGGTCTGAAGATGCCGCGGTACTGCCTATTCGGTGACACTGTCAACACCGCCAGCCGTTTTGAGTCTACTGGAGCACGTATGAATGACTTTCACTTTAATAGCTTTCCGCCCCTAAGTTTTGCCGTGGAATAGTAGATTCATAGACTAGGGTGGAAGAGAATCAATTCCCGAGGTAGTTAGACGCCCGAGCGCAGCGAGGGCGGCTATAGTCCGAGAGGAATTGATTCTTCTACCCGTGGCAATGACTCTACTTTTCATTTAGAATATGAGGAAAATAAAACTAGTTGTTAATACAAACTTAGTATTTATTGTTAATAAAGTAGGTACCTATTTTTTAATTTTGTCGCGGCACTCGCATCGCATCGCAAGTTTGCGCTAAATTCACACTGGCCAGTGACACTAGCTGGTTAAAAAGTCACGACATTTCATAAAGTTTTTTTTTTTTAATATGAAAAAAAGTCTTCACAGCTGACAGCAATTCAAGCAGTTCTATTTTTAAAGTTCATTCCCGCCCTAGGGTGGGGATGAAATTTGTATGAGTTATTCCTTCCCTGTGAAAGGAAAGCAGCATCTTCCACCCAATAGTCAGATCAAAACAACACTACTTTCCGAGTATGAGAAATGAAAAGGAACAAACAGACAGACAGAGTTTCTTTCGCACTTATAATATAAGTAAGGATTGGTAATGATTTGGAAAAGATAGAGCTCATTATAGCAGTAGTGTGAAAATATGTATCTATTTATTTGCAGCATTGAAAATCCACTGCAGTGCTGCTTGCAAATCCCTGCTGGACAAACTCGGTGGATACGTTCTAGAGGAGCGAGGCGTGGTGCAGATGAAGGGAAAACGCGATCAGGTAAAATAATACTTAGCTAGACGTTATAATGAATACTTAGATACTTTTGAATGTAATTTATGATAAACTAGTTTTTTTTATTACTCTAGCCTACACTGTCCCACTGCTAGGCAAAGGCCTCCCCTTTCTTCTTCCCGGTTTGTGCCTGTTTCCGGCCAGCTCGAATTTAAACTGTGTTAAGTCATCGCGCCATTTTTTTTGGTCTCACTCTAAGGCCGAAGTACTTGTGTTCTTGGGTTCCAGTCAGTTGCTCATTTTGTCCACCGATCAGGGTGCGTTCGGGAGACGTGGCCTACCCAGGCCTATTCTTCAAACTACAATTTGTATAAACAAAATAGCCCAACCAATGATTGTGTGGTTTTTCCATCAGATAACATACTGGCTGCGAGGCGAAGAGCCGGCCGCAGCGGCGATGCGCGCGCGACGGAGAGCACAGAGGGAGGACAACACCGCACCGCCATCTACCGAGAAGAGAGGGCAACGCAGCTCGCTTAAAAGCAGAAACTGGAAAAACCAGATGGGAGGACTGCATAGGTAAGGCGGTTCGGTTTACTTTATTATATTGGCTTATTAGTATAATAATACCGACAAGGCTAAGTGTTAGTCCTTTTATGAGGCTATAAGTGTGGTTAATAGCTTAGAGGGAAGACCACAACACTGCACCGCCATCTACTGAGAAGAGAGGGCAACGGATCTCCCACAAAAGCAGTCAGGAACTGAAAGAATCAGGTGGGAAGGCTGCACAGGTAGGCCAGTTTTCTTTAGGTACTGATAACGCTATTTAGCTATGGACTTATCTGTTAATCAAGTGGGAAGACAGGGAATAGCCGTCATCTACTGAGAAGACGAGACAATGCAGGAACTAAGAGAACCTGATGAGTGGGCTCCATAGGTCAGCTAGACTTTACTTTTGCTAGATAAACCCTACGGGATGGTCTATTGAAGAAAAACGAAGCTTTCCACAGAAATATTGATTTATTGGAAAATCAGACACACACATTACAAGATGGTTTCAAAGCAAGAGAGATTTCGTAGCGCGCAGCGCCACCTACACGGTTTTGTATTAAACTTTATGACAAGACAAACTGGCGGTCAAATTAAATGCTAAAAAGAGTACTTTGTTTTGTTTTGATTACTTAATGATTATTAAACATTTGCTGAAGGTAATATTGCTCTATGTAACTGACTAGCAAAGACTTTTATATAGTGCACGGGTCTTACTTGAAATTAACTACCAAATCTAAGCAGCAAAGCAAGGCCTCGATCGGCAGGGAAGTGTAGTAGGACTTGTTTATATTTACCTGTTTATTTAGCTTAATCGATTATGATTTAACCATGCAATTTAACATAAAGGTAAAAATAACTGTGAATGGCCTGTATGTGTCCCAGTCCAGAATTGATTGGACTGATAGGAACGGGCCGATGATGATTGATCAGCATTTACCTTCGCACTTCACAACTATCAGAAGAGTATGCAGCTGGCATTCACCACATCCTCTTCTTTCAAAAATTTCGTGGAGTAGAACCTTGATATATTTATGCGAATCCCGTGAACACAACGATAGCGCGTTTTAAATTGCAAGTAACGCCATCTATAATTTGTAAGTGATAAAAATCTTGCAGAGAGCAATTTATGAATATGAGTGGGTAGATGCGAGTAACAACTAGGACCACTTGGTCCTAGGAATAACAACCACCTATATACCACCACTCACAGACACAGTACGATTCCGATACAAGAAAGTAGTAATCATGGTAGTACCTAATACAGTAATTTGAAGGTAACCTGTCATTTTATATCATGAGATAACAGGGGCGGCAATAAATTTAGTCAAAAGTTAGTTAAGTCGTGCCCTTAACGAATCGATAGCAATAATCTAGTAACAAAATATGATATTTTAATTATTCCAGATGTTGCAGTTTAGAATCTCCAAAGAAACTACGGTTTGCATCGGGAAACCACTTAGAATCTCACACAGACAGCATTTTACACCACCGTAGCGACGAATACCTCATGGAGGTAAATCTGTTCTTTTATTCTAATATAGGATTTTTTCTTGTCCAATAGTTTCTGAGATTTCTTATCAAAAACAAAAATAAAGCAGAAGTAGCACAGGTTTTTGAGTGAGATTTTCAACTTTTAGGTTGTTGGTGACGGTCGGCTAGTCCCTGTTACGCGCGGCGACTTGCTAGAAGCTCCATGTCTCCGGCACGAATTCACCAGCGTCTCCTGCCCCATCATAGAGCACTCGGAGAGCGTCCCTCTCGCTCCCACACCACCGTCGCCACGGAAGAAGAGAGACGACACTATCTCCGAGAAGACTCCACTAGAAGCGCAGGCGCCGCCTTGCGATATAAAGCTGGTGATCAACGGGTGTACTTACAACGACAGAGAAGCCGGTATTCCGTTGCTGGCTGATGCGTGAATGTACTTATTTTAAGCTAGTCAATAGCCGAAACTGAGTAATCTACCGCAGTATTGAGGTGCACTTCAGAATACAGCAGTCCAAGATAAAATGCAAAACGGAACTTCACAAGATGCAACACCAACTTTTTTTACCCTTATTGATTGTAATGTTAGTTGCTTTTCATAGTTGTCAGAATATAAACGTATAACGATCATAAACTGATAACGAATTTACTGCAGTGTATCTTCTATGTGCGGCCTAGTACTCTAGTTCGGTATATTCTGGGAGCGAAATATTTATTGTACTCGTTCCCAGTGGGTGCGAAACGAGTTGTATTTATTCTTGTTTGGTCCCGTCGTGCTCTCCATACGTCATGCGCAAGCGCGTGACACTAGTGTTAATGTGATCTACGTCAGTATTATTAAGAAACAATGTTCAATAGAAATTATTTAATAACATTAAACTCTTATTTCACAATTCACGGTAACATCGTTTTACTTACACATATTATTTACAACATCATTTCATATACATACATATACCTAGTGATAGCTAATATACATTCAGTATAGGATATGTCGGGGTAGACCACGGACCGGAAAACTCTCAAGATGACGCAACGGTATTTTATTTCTCGTTTCAAACGTAATATTGATTCATCAGAGATTCCGAAAGGCTGAAGAAATGCAACATATATACAGATCGGTTATCACATTTTCTAAAATTCGTGAAAGTTTTCCGTTCTGCGGCCAGATATGACTGTAATAATTTTTCCTTACACATAACATCGACACTGGCAAAGATATTTCTTTCACTCCATAAGCACCACTTCCTTAAAAAATAGTCATTTCATGATTGGACGATTTGAGATTGGTCATTTTGGGACGTATCGGGAGGTTAATAAGTGGTCCTTACGGGACGAAAGGCTCACGAGTTTCGGTTTGCCAACACGGAGAGAAGAGGGTCAAACAGCTGACTCCCTATCGAGGAGGGGGGGCGCGGCGGAGGCGGGGGAGGCGGCGGCGCGGCGCAAGGAAGCAGATGAAGCCCTCGCGCCTCCACTGAGAATCCCCATCAGCCACGACCGGATCGCCAATCTCGGCATTTTCCTCACTTCGTTCTTCCCATCGGCTACATTCTCCAGCGACTTCCATTTCTTGTAGAACTCTATGTAATCTGCGTCGTGGACCTTCCGCCGGCCGCGGTCGAATTTGTTATACAGACTGCATTTCCGTAGGAGCGGACTGTCCTCGTCCTGGCAGAGAGGTTTTCCGGCGTCGTCGGTCACTATGCCGATGATCGTCCCGTTGAAGATCGGATTCGACCCGGAGACTGTTGATATCGTCGCTCCGACGTCCAATGACCTGAAAGAATCATTGGCGATTAGAAATTAGAAACTAGAAATGCGTAACGGTTTGATTACGCGATACCTCAGTCACGTCGAGTTGAATTATTAACTTCTTAGCACGTGTTTTTATAAAATGTTTATAAAATGTTTGCTATAGTACGGAGGATTTAATCCTCTATATGTTTGAAAAAATAAAATAACACTGTAAAGAACATATTATACAAATATTAACCTGGTAGGTTGTAACGGTCTCGGTGGTTCGCTGCGCTCTCTTCTTGTGGCTAGCAAGTCTAGTGAATGCGCTCCTCGTAGTGCAGCGAAGTTACCGCGCGCGTCGCTCGCGTCGCCGTCACCCGTTGATGATGCTATCGAGCTTAGTGCATATCTGTAATAAAAAAATACAATCAAATTGTAAGCCAATTATAACACTACATTTGTTTTATTGAAAATGCGGACCTAGGCAGATTTCTATCCTGGCGCGGTCGGTGTTGGCTTAGGCAGATTTTTTGTCGCCATTTATCTATCTAGGCAGGTTTATTACCTAGCTTGGTCGGTATTTACCTACCTAAGCAGATTTCTTACCTGGCGCGGTTGGTGTTGACGTGGTCGGACCTGACGGCGGCGCGGCGCAGCGTGGGCGAGGCGGGCGCGGGCAGCGAGCAGCGGGAGCCGTGCGTGCCGCCGCTGCTGGCCAGCCTTTGGCGCACTAGCCCTCCGTAGCCGGACTCGTTTCGACATTCTGTAAGCAAAAATCAGATCAAAATCTGATCGGCACGGAGCAGAGCCCAAAATAAAGCTAAATCTTACAGAAAAAAAGGGTAATATTGGACAACACCGCCTGGATTTATACCTTAGTAAATTTTCGACACCCAAAGAAAGAGATAAGTGATCCTGTGTCACCATTGTTACCTGATAGCGAGGGATGCCGCGAGTCCGGCAGCCGTGGGCTCCGACGCGGTCGACAGAACAACGGTTTCTCTTCGCCGTCCACTTGTCGCTTCTGTATCGCCTTCTCTGTCGTCCCCACTAGCCAGTATGTCTGGACCTGAAATATAATCACAGATTTTTGAAATAATTGTATGCTGTAGACTTAAAGCAGCAAGATCACTAGCAAAAGTTAATACTCTAGCTGTCTTCAGCGCTATAGTTAATAAATCAGTAGGAAGAGGTTCGGCCCTAGAATGCTACCCTGAGGAACACCGTAGGGTAAACAGTGCTGACTCGTCATTTATTGATTACATACAAATTTCGCTCTGGAAGTAAAATAGCTTTTAAATAGAGAACTACTACGATTGCGGCGATTCGAATTTTATCCAAGTTTTTTCGCAGATACCGTGTCAAAATCCTGTGCGAAATCAAACATAATATAAGATGTTATACTGACCTGTCCCTTGCCCTTGATGGGTATGGTGCCGCGCGGCTCGGTGACGTACCCTCCGAGGACCTGCAGCGCGCGGTTGCAGGCGGGCGAGATGTGGATCTTGAGGGGCTCCCCGGTGGACTCCATGCGGGACGCCGTGTTCACGGTGTCGCCGAACAGGCAGTACCGAGGCATGGTGAGGCCTACTACGCCCGCCACTACTGCGCCTGTTCGTAAACGTGTTCTTTTTAATTCCATGTAAATTCACAATGGTTACTTGATTACGCTTTTCAGATGGTGTTCGTTTACATTCCTTACATTCTTTCCTAGGATTTGTCTTTCTCTTTTTTTGCAACTTATTTAGAAACCTTCTGGTTGTTATTAGATAATTTCCCGCGGAAAAACGAGCTCATACATATTACTTCTGATTAATCAGTTTACAAATGCAGCGTGGGATTATGCGAATGTGGCATTACGCGAGTGTGACATTTAGCTACTAGCAAAATGTCCCGATTTCTAGCGGGACATTTCGCTACTGTGACATTTCGAGACGGGAGGAAAAATACATATCTTTTAGGTTTTCGACCCCAAAGTCAAGCCAAGACAGCAAAACAATTTTAAAAGAATTTATGACAGAAAAAAATATGCCAAAACGTACCAGTATGGATGCCTATCCTGAGTTTGAGAGTCTCGTTGGGTCGATGAGATATTCTGTGTGTTTTCGCGACGTTGAGCAGATCCAGCGCCATCGACGCGATCTCACCCACGTGACGGTCGTTGTTTCTGATCGGAAGACCCGACACCTGGTCATGACAAAGAGTTGCATAAAATACTTTTTTTTCTGTTTTTATTTTGAGGCTAGTTGGCGCTGTGTGAATTTTGCTAGAATATTGGATGCTGAAATAGTTTCTTAATAAAACTCAATAATATTTTTTTTAAATCAAGATCTCCAAAAAATGGCATTTACTTACTTTATAAACTATTTTAAAACAACTAGCAAAATGTGATCATAAAATATACACATGTAGTGCATTATGCTAAGTATAATTTCTATACGTACCACCATGTAAGCGTCTCCGATAGTCTCGACTTTGTACACGTCGTAACCTCGGATAACTCTGTCGAATACTGTATACAGATCATTCAGGAAGTTCACCACCTGTAATCATAAAAATTAAATAGGTGTGTGAAATATTTATAGAAAAGAGATCGGACTTTGTGACCAGCGAAGGCTTCAGCGGCGGAGCGAAAGCTACTCATTATCCACATGTGAGAAGATACTGCCGAAGCACCAGCACTAACCTCAAAACCTGAGAGGATGTCCTCCTTTTCAGTTCATTGCAAAAGTCAAGGAAAACTAAGAATCTATGTAGCTTATCGTTTAACACTTAGTGGCTGATTGTAAGATAGTTGTAACGCAAATAAGACTAATATGATACGATTTATTGCTAAAAATGAATACGGTTTTTTTATTTCATACCTGTAGCGGCGTGCTCTCCGCAGACATGGCGGTGAACCCGACGATATCACTGAAGTAGATAGTGACCGAGTCGAAGGACTCCGGCTCCACGCCATCGCCGCGCGCCAGGTTCCGCGCCACGGACCTGGAACAATGTGGACGACACATGCTAAGAATCTCTCATATGAGCACCTTGGCAGCTTTGTATGAAATAATTCAAATAAAAGCCATTGATTTTGCCAGATACGATTAAAAC